>MCJB01052803.1:0-22004 GCA_002018475.1 Nicotiana obtusifolia | reverse complement strand
ATTGTTGTTTAATGTGTTGTTTATTATAGTTGTTAGTATCGTTGTTGTTTGATGTAGTAGTTCTTGTTGTTGTTAGTATCGTTGTTGTTTGATGTAGTAGTTCTTGTTGTTGTTTATGTTGTTTGATGTAGTAGTTCTTGTTGTTGTTGTTGTTGTTTGATGTAGTAGTTCTTCTTGTTGTTGTTGTTGTTGTTTGATGTAGTAGTTCTTGTTCTTGTTGTTGTTTTAATGGTTTCAATGCATATTTTAGGAATTTGGTAAAACTGACAGGGGGTGTGGCTGGCAAAACAGCCAGTTTCTTGAAAAAATATACCAGAAAAAGCGACCAACTTTGGTCGCCAGTTGGTCGCTATTTTGCTTTAAAAAAAACTGATTCTGCAAATAGCGACCAAAGTTGGTCGCCAATTTCAAAAAAAAAAAATTTAAAATCTGCTAAAGCGACCAACTTTGGTCGCCCATTTAGTATTTTTAATTTTCTGCATTTCTAAATGGCGACCAAAGTTGGTCGCTATTTGAAAATACAGAAAATTAAAAATACTAAATAAGCGACCAAAGTTGGTCGCTTATTTGGTATTTTTAATTTTCTGTATTTTTCAAATAGCGACCAACTTTGGTCGCTTTTTGAGAAATACAGAAAATTAAAAATACCAAACAAGCGACCAACTTTGGTCGCTATTTAGCAGATTTTAATTTTTTGTATTTTGTACTGGGCGACCAACTTTGGTCGCTATTTGGCGACCAAGATTGGTCGCTATTGGAAAGGGACCAACTAAATGGTGACCAGACCATTGTGGTCGCTTTTTGGTCGCTTTTAGGCATATAGGGACCAACTTTGGTCGCTTTTTCCAGTCGCTTTTTACCTGATTTTTAGTAGTGAATCTGCATCCTGTATATTGTTCTTCTCTATGAATAGATATCCTAGAACAACAACAAAATTGTCATAATGCACTGGGCTGCTTTTTATAATTTATTTTATGAATAGATAATGATGTGAAGTTAAACTTTGGGGCAATGTTAAAGTTTTTTCGTGTGATCTATAGGTTCGAACCATAAAAACAGCAACTAATATTTACATTAGAATAAACTATCTATATTACATCTCATGAGGTGTGATCCTTCTTCGAACTTTACGTGAACACAGAATGCTTTGCGAATCGGACGGTCTTTTTTATAAATAGATAATGATGTGGTACTTTTATGCTGATAATATCTTCATCAATCGTTCATACCATAATGGGAACAAAGCTCGAGGGTAATGTCAAATTGACATGGACTCCCACTAACTACCATATTGTTTCTAAAAAGCTTATTTAATCTTTTCTTGGACCTAAAAGTTTGGACTGCCAATAAAACTACGACGACTAATTTGATTCTAATAAATCGATCAAATATGAAAGGATCAAAAGTTTGAGAAGATTTTGAGAGCTGACTATTGAAGTGCTAATCTTGATGAGACATATTGTCTATAACAACATTAATGTAAAAAAACTGATTTGTTGTTTTTTTTTTGTAAGGAATAAACATGGACCAGTTTCTTTCTTGTCTCATGATATTGATCTTCTCTTTTGTCTTTAATGGAGACAAATCTACAAGTAAAAAAGCAAAAAATTTACATATATAGATATGTTCATATTCGATCAAGTTATCAAAAAGACGTTGAAATACTTATTTATATATCCATCTTGATTACTGGCGAGAAAAGTTTCTTTAATTTTTTTTTTAATTTTTGTTTTTACGGTAACATACAGTTGTAATAAAATTCCTTTTGTCAGAAAATTATATCCTGCATGTAAGCAAAACCAAAAGATTTGTTTATTTATATATAGAAATTATTAAATCTCCTTGTATGAGAAAAACCTTTAGTCTAGATTTAAATTGAGTGTCAGCCTAATAATTTTTGAATCCCCTTATTAGAATGTATGGCTCCTGCAAACGCAATGAGTTGTAATTTTTTATTGGTACAAAAAGGTGTATATTGCTTAAAAAGATTTTAGTGTCACCGAAATCAAGTTAGGTATAGCAGAATGAAGTTGAAAAAAAAGGAATAAGAATAAATTCTAAAAAGCTACTCTCGCCATTTCAATTTATATGAATTTGTTTGATTGGGCACTGAGTTTAAAAAAAATAAATTTTTTTGAAATTTGTAGTCCTAAACAAGTTAAAAAGGGGTCCAGAGTATTTGCGTGGTTATAAAAGCTTCTCATTAAGGGTAGAATTGAAAGTTAAGTTAAAATGTTTCTAAATTTAAAAAAGAGTTATTCTTTTTGGAACGAACCAAAAAGGGAATAGGTTCACATAAACTGAAACGGGGTATAACTAAACTGCAAAGAAAAGAAGCAGAATTTTAGTCAGTACTTTATTTAATCACTTTTTGACCAGTTGAACTGGTTAGGGGATAATGCTAAAGTCTTTCTGCTTCTTTAGAATAGGAAGATAAGCATGAAAAGAAAAAAGCAAAAAGATATAAGCAAACTGAAAAGGAAAAACTCACTTGAAACTTGATTTAAAAGAAAAGGTGATATAATTCCAACACTAAACAACAAAAGGAGTTTCAAGTTAAGTAAAAAAAGAGAAAGATAGGCCATTGGCTAAGCAAGAGTTTATGTTTTTAAGAAAATTAAAGAAGATTTGTTCTACACCTTCTTCATGAAGAAACAAATTAATTAAATTCCCAAATAAAATTAGTGGTTATAATCTCCAAACCTTTACCTAATTATATTCTGCTTTGATTGATGCTAAAGTTATAATTTCCTTTTATATTCAAATTTGAGATTCTTCCTCTCAAGCTTTTGATGTATGCCTACACTTATATGTTATCCAAAAGAACAAATATTGCATGAAAATTTGATATTTACGACCTTACAAAATATTCAAAAGTAATATTATGCCCTCCTTTCCTCAGTATTTTGAAGTTCTTTCCTCTATGAAAAAGTAACTTTAATTTGGCATAGCCGCGCCCTTACGTTATGAATCACATACTTCAATTTTATGCTTAGGTGCTTTCTATCATATAATCTGCCTATAGATAAAGAAAGATAAGAGATGTCCGATTAAAAAATAAATTAAATAAATAAATAAATATACCAAGGTTTTGGAATGAAAAGGAAAGTTAAATCATATGCTTAAAGATTGGGTAGATAGCTCCTTTCCAAAGAAAATAGTTTAATTGAAAGTTGTAAACAGAAGTATTCTATCGACGTGCATGGAATTGCTGATCCTTTGGTTTTCATTTTTTGTCTCTTTTGCATGGCATTCTTATCCTCCAACACTTGCTTCTATTTTTACTTAAACCCACTCTCGCAGATAAAAGTATCAAATTATTCTTGGTTTATTCATTGAAAAAATATCTACAAACATTTCTTCTTTATTTTATGTTTTCATCAAGGTAGGATAAGATTTCCATGACAATATTAAATACATGCAGGAAGAGATATGCGTAATATATATAAAAAAGGAATTCTTGCATTTCTAGTTGGCATTAACTTATATATTTTGATAGTGTAAAATAATTTTAATACTATTAGTGTAATATGATAACCTATTGTAGTGGTTAAGTTGTGTGGCTTATTTTCTAGATAACCAGTTGCATTATGTTGAACAACTACCTATATTTATCTTACAAAAATTCTTTTACGTCGTTAGTATATAAAAATTAAACTCGTATGAGATAAATCTCTTGCATTTTTAGATCACAACTGTAATGCAGGAAGAGGAAATATGGTTACTAAGCGTAATTGAATTAAAATATATGGTGGCAAAACATAGATAATAAATATGATCGAAGTATATGGAAGCAAATTAAAGTTCAGCATTAATATTATATAGTATTACAAAGATCAAAGAGGTGTTAATGTACAAGCAATCCTACATCAAACTCTCCATATCTAATCTAAGGGACCTATTCCTTCATCAGTTAATCTCTGTTTAGTTATACCCTCCCCGTATTTGTAGATCACTGAAATAAAAGCTAGTACTAAAACATTTAAAAAAAAACTAAGAAAAGGAAAATTACAACGTAACAGCTGAGTTTCTAACTTCACTGATCCTTTCACAAGACTTGAATCTTGAAAATGACTTGTTTGTCCACTGCTTCCCAAATGCCAATATCATGAGACACCAAATTATTTTCATCTCCATTTTCCTCAGTTGCAATATTCAAATCTAATACTGAAGGAGCACTTTCATCTCCATTGTCTTGACCTTTGATCTCCTTAAGTTGATCATCATCACATTTCCTTAGAGGAGAACAAACTCTAGAAACTGAACTAAAACTCTCAGAGCTGAAAATGACAATAGCATCCTTAAATGACACTAAATCACCATCAGCAAGTGTAAAACTTCCATTTTCTATAGCTTTCTTGATACCCTTTTGACAAACAGAATCAATTTGCTCAATATCTTCAAGTAAGAAAACTCTGCTTGGATTTTCTTGAATTGCTTCTACAAATCTCTCGAGATAACTCCTCCCATATTCATTTCTTGATCTTTTGTTACTCACTTCTTCAGTTGAATCTGCTCTTGTTGATGATGAAAAACTGCTAATTCCAATGGAAATAAAGCTATCTTCTGAACCAAAAACAAGTTTTGCTAATTCCCTTGAAATTTTCTCTTTGCCTTCAGAATCAGCACCTAAAAAGAATAGCGAAGATTCTTCCTTTTTGGACCTACATTCAAGAATTGTAGTAACTATCTCAGGAATTATGTCTTTTTGCCATGGGACTTTCTTCTCCAATGCCTTGCAAAGGATTTTCATGTTGTCTGAATTAAGCTCAATGAATCTATCAATATTCTCCATGTATCCACTTGCTTCACTAGAGGAAGCTGAGTTAGGACTTGAATTGGGATTAGATAAAAGCTCTGGCTTGGTATCAGCCTCATTTTCAGATGTGAAGAATTGGTGCTCTTTTGGTGATTGATTTGATTCAAATATCCCAGGCCAATTCAAAAGGCTCTTATGCAACTTGCTGGAGCTTTTCATGTGATGGTCATTTGAAGAGGATATTGAATTAGATGAACAAGGAGATGATGAAGATAGTGGACTAAAGCCTTTCTCTAGAGAATGAGGTTGTTGTTTATGAACAGAATTGCAAATTGAGTTCCACTTCTTGCAGAGATTTACCATATTCATTTCAGATTCCTGTTAAACAAGCAGAACCAAGAAAAATTTTAGTCTTTTTCTTAAATATTTTAACTTCTATCCACTGACAGTATAAAAGAAGATAACGGCATATAACCGTCCATAAAAGCGGGATTGATAAGTTGAAAAATAAGATATATTACCTACTACAACATGTTAAAATATAAAGACAAACAATGTATATATATAAGTTAAATTCTTTCTTTAAAATATAACTAGTGTATATTAGACTTTTCATACATGCTTAATTAATATTAGGATTAATGAATATGAATAAAGACCTGATCATTGTTAGCTTTTTTGTGTTCTTCCTTATACTTCTGGAGCCAAGAAGGCAAACTTGAGCTGGAGTAAGTAGTAGTAGACTCAGTTTTAACTTGTATGCTTGAGATGGTTTTAGCTTCTCTATTGAAATTGGCTAAACAATCAGCACAGCAAGTCAGTTGCTTCTCAACTCCAACTCTACCAAGTGACCAGCTTAAACCATCCATTGCTGCCTTGCTTCCGAAGTGACCATGCAAATCACTGGAAAAAAAAACAAGAAAGTGTGAAGAGAGAAAATTAATATCCCTTTTTGCTTCTTTATTTTCTTCTTGGAGACATAGCGTATCAGATAAAGTTCAAGCCGTGAAAACAGTCTTTTGTAGAAATGCAAAATAATGCTACGTATAATAGACCCTTATGGTCCGACCTTTCCCCGGACCTCGTACATAACGGAAGCTTAGTGCACCAGGCTGCCTTTTGTTAAAATTCTTTTGGAAGAAATATTGCAAAAATGGTAAGTTTTGAGAAAGTACCTCTCAAGATTGAGACTAAGAGCCAAACTTCCAACAGGAATGGTAAGAGGATAAAGATCCCAAAGTGTCTGTAAAGAAGGATGTCCACTTTTACAGTTTATGTAAGTTTGAAAACTGGCAATTCCAATAATCCACAGCCTTCCATTTTCTCCCATAGCACCACTCAACAATCTACTAAGTTCCATTATCATATGCTCCACAGGAGAATAGTAGCTCATATTCCTTTGTTGTTCACCATATTTTGTCCAAAACTCACACACCCACCTAAGATCACCTAAATATAAAACAACCCCTCTATTCATATAGTTTTTCACTAAACTCCTTAGCTCTCTAAGTTTGATCTCAAACTCTTCTCTTGAAATATTTCTTAAAGTAAAAAGTGGGACACTTATAAACTGCACATGTTTCATCTCTCCTGGAACTTCTCCTTTATCAAACTTATCTATAACTCCTCTAACAACTCCCTCAGCTGTAGCTAAACACTCTCCAATAATAACTGTATTTTTCCTTTTCATCATTGTTTCCACAACACACATCACCTCATCATTCTTTACTTGATATCCTGTTTTACTAAGTGACAAATTTAGAACACTAGCTGATGATGTTATTTGTGACATGTTGGTATTTCCTAGGACTAGTACTGGTTTTGTGGTAATTTCTTTGGAGCAAATCTCCAAACTAGAAACAGCTTGTTCTACATTATTTTTCACTTGAGGACTAGAAAAACCAGCCTCCCTCATAACTCTACTAATACTTGGATCATCAAGAATTGAAATAACAAGCTGTTCTATTTCTACTTTAAGGGCTAAAATAGGCTGTTGTTGATTCTCTATCGATCCGCGACGTTGATGAGCTTGAGCCCTTTTGAAAGCAGCAACTAAGGCATTAGAAAGAGAAGGGAGATGGGAATGAGGACCTAAAATGGGAGATGAAACTGAGGTAGGAAGTCTATTGAGTGCTACATTGAAGCAAAGTTCAAGTGCTTTGCATTGGAGTGGATGAGAATGGGATTGAAGACAAGCTCTTTTGAGAAGTCCAGAGGAAGATGAAAGCATAGCACTTGCTACATGAAGAGGAGTAACTTGTGCATGTCCTCTTCTTCTAGCTAAGTTTACAGCTTGTTTTACTATACTTGCTGATTCAGGAGTTAATGACTGTTGAAAAGTATAACCACCTGTCCTCATGCCGTTAAACTGTCAATTTATAATGAATCCTCACCGTACAGAAAACTGTAATCTTGCAAACTAGTAAGGTATTTTGAAGAAAAAATCAAAGCTTGATAAGTGGAGATTTTGGATTCTTGGATTTCATTAGGGTGGCAAGAAGTTATTTTTGGTTATGCCTCATGCCGCTAAACTGTCAATTTATGATGAATCCTCACAGTATAGAAGAAAACTGTAATCTTAAAAACTAGTAGGGTATTTTGAAGAAGAAATCAAAGATAGAGAAGTGGAGATTTTGGATTCTTGGATTTAGAGTGGTAAGAAGAACAAGTTTTGTTTTTGGTTATGTGTGTTAGTATGTAGTAAGGGAAGAAGTGAAGGGAATTAATAGGAGTTAAAAAGGAGGCTGCTTTGTTCTTTTCTTGTAGTTGTTGGTTTAGTATTGAGATGAGAAAGTGGAAAGCATGTGAGGCAAAGCTAAAATTGTCTCTCTTCTTTTCGGCTATCATTAAAGGGATAAAGGCATCATATGGGATAATTGGAAGCTGGACTGGTTATCTTTTCTAGAAAAGAATTAACTAGATACTGCAATCAAAACAATAAGAATGATAAAGATTGATTCAAATTAATTTAGGCTACTACACCTTTTTTCATGAAAATAAAACATGTGGGCTTTATCTTTCATAGATTTGTATTAAGGGCAACTTACACTAGAGTGTTACTTTGTCACAAAATACTGGTAATGTATTTAAAGGTGCGACCTAATTGTTATTGAAGTAGGTTAAAATTAAAACAAATCAAGATTCAAATTCTGATGCATGAATTTATAGAAAGTAACAATATCTAATACTCCTTCCAGTCGATATTACTGTTGTGGTTACTACATATACCATCGTCCAAAATAGTTATTGTATTAGAAAATCAAGGTGTAATTAATTTTTTTTATTTTTTATTTTGCTCTTAGTATTAATAGTTCGTGAAAATAAATAACATTGAATGATAAAGAGAATATTTATTGAAGAAAGATTAATATACTGAAAGATAAAATGTATAAATAAGGGTATTGGAGTAACAAAATTCTAGTAAGATAATTGATGCGCGAAAGTTAGACACGATTACCATTATGATAAAAGCATATAGTACGATTAGGAACACCATCATAGTATAAATTAGTGAGTATGATATGAGTAGTAGGTTTCTGAATCAGAACTTTGGTAAAAAGAGAAAAGGTAGGAAAAGAGAAAGGGAGAGAGAGAGAGCTGAAAAGAGAAATGAGGACTGCCTGTCGGTTTGAAGGAATTGGGAACTGTGTTTTTTGAGCTTCAAGCTTCCTACTTACTATGTAGTACTCATCTCTTTCTCTTAAAGACTCTCAAAGTGTAAAGAATAAAGCTTTCTTTGGATGATTAGTTGCAAAAAGTATTCTTTAAAAAGATGATGATTGGGATTTTGTGTGATGTAAAATTAATTTTTTTTTTATTTACATGGAATTTGTGAAAAGAAGATCATTATTTGCTTGGCAGAAAACTTAACGAACTTCGATGAAAATCTCTTTACATCTCTCATATAATTAGAGTAACTTTTCTTCTTCCCTAGTAAATTTTTCTAGCCTTTTTGGTGTATATCTTCATAAGATTTTCTAATTATGTATTTAATTGTTCTTACTTTCGTGAATAAAGTTATCATAACGGCCCACACAAAGCCCTTTAACCCCCCTTCCCCCCTCCCAAGACCAAAAGAATCCGTGAAACAGACTGTATTTTGTGCATCATCAGTGTAAATATATTATCATTAAGTTAATTTGACATGCAACGACATTGAGTTTGAGGAATTTTTATAAAACACTACAGTTCAGAACCTAAATATCATAGGTAACTGTAGTTTGTGTAATTACCTTTTATAGTTACTTTTTAATTGTTTGTAACTTATATTATTTGTATTCGTTCGTTCTAAATTGTTGTACCAATGCATGTAATACGCTGAAATACAGTTACTGTCTCATTATATGTGACCCTATACATATAAAGAGATAACACAGTAATGTAAAATCTGAATATTATAAATTACCAAACCATAAATAAGAGAGGGTTCTCAGCCCATCACACCTCTGGACGGATACAATAGTAGTGCATTCCGTACTTCCAATTCTGGGCTTGTTATTGGGCTACTAAGTCAAGATAACTGAAATTGTCATGGACAAAACATACAGTTTCACTATGAAATAGGGTTTGGGTCCTTTGGGGGGAAGGGATTTTTACCTAAGAATCTTACGTAAATGTCTCAAATAAGTCATAACTTACTAACATCTAGCTATTAATCATAAACTTATTAAAACTAGCCAACCACATATAAAAATTGAAAACCCAAATAAATAAGGTTATCTCTCTCCAAGAATAACATGCAAAGATCTCGTTCCATATTTTTAAGCATGATCAGCAACATTAGATGCAAGACGGAAAGGAAATTTCATGGATGAAATAGCAAACAAGGTGATGAAATATAATATATATATATATATATATATATATATATATATATATATATATATATATATATGTATGTGTGTGTGTGTGTGTATGTATGTATGTATGTATGTATGTATACAAGATTCTAAAAATCTAACCAAAAAAGGACCTCTTTGAAATTCATTGAAAACATATAGATAAGTCAATAAACAAAATTTGAGGAAGATTGGAGGTGATTTGGATTGATTTTATATCAAAATTCGCAGTTAGGTAAAGTTGAAATTTATAGATAAGTCAATATACAAAATTTGAGGAAGATTGGAGGTGATTTGGACTGATTTTGTATCAAACATGTATCAAACATGCATCATACATATATCACACACACAGATACACATGAATATACATGTGATACATATTTGATACACATACGATGCATATGTAATACACAGTGTGATACACATATTATTTTTTTCATGTTCATCTTCTACTTTGAATTTTCAATTCAAACAACATCAAAACTCCATCAAATCATCCTAAAATTGAGATTCAAACATCTTAAGATGTATCCAATTTATTCTAATAACATCCGCTCAAAAGAAAGTAAAAATTTGATCTTTTTTTAACTACAAAAAGCTAATTGGTAACACTTGGCTAATATTAGTAATATTTTATTAATTAACCAAGTTTTGTAGTAAGCTGCTTATAAATGGACATAGCTGGTAGTTTTTCTTTTACCTATGTATACTACATATGAAATTTATTTACCCTCCCTAATCAAGTTAACTTAATTACATGGTCATATACAATTTACCAACTATATACAAAATAGTTTTAAATGAGTCTCCCTTGATTGTAGCCCATTAATTTAGTAATTTCCCCAATCACAATACATTTTTCCTCTTTCTCTCTTTGAAATCAACCCTTTTTCTGCACTGATTCTACAAGATTTTTTCTTCTAAAACTTATAATTTTCTCTAACAATGGTGAAGAAAAGGTTATCGATCTGAATTTTGCCATGATTAGAGTTTCGATCTTTTCCGGGCTTCCCCTTTTCTTGTTGGCGTTCTAATGGCGGGCTAGTAGCAGATTGGTATTAATTATTTGGCTCAATTGTTCGAATTGAGATTGTCATTCAATAAATTTCGATAGTGTTTGACTCTCGACTATTGACAGCCATTAAAAAAACTTCGAAGCTTTGTATTCGAATTCGAATTTTCTTAGAAAATATTATTTGTTTGGATTGGGTGTTATTGTAAATAATAGGAAATATTCTATGGAATTTATATCTCGATTTTGGGGGTATTTGATGAAGATTAGATTTGATTTGGCTGGATTTTCATATTGAAATTCGAAGAAGAAGAACGCGTGACATACATTATGCATATTAAATTATATTAAAGTTGCATAATAGTTGTATAAAAACTGTATTTGGTCATATTTAATTTGTAGTTGTATTTTCTTTTTTTAACTGATGTATGAACGTTGAAAATTTGTATATTGTATGAGTCGTTGTATGAAATTTGTATTTAAGTTATAAATACTATCTTTTTACATAAATTTGTTGATATGTATCAAATTTATATTAGGAGAGAATGTTTTGATTGGAATATCATAGAGGAAGAAGAACATACCACGTACAAAATATGTACAAATCGTATACAAAATACATACAAAAGATATATTGTAATGACCTGGCCAGTCGTTTTGAGAGTATTAGCCCCGAACCCCTATTTGCTGCTCCCTCTATTTTATTTTTTGTTACGTGACTTGAGGGGAGGATTTATTTTTGGTTTCTGAGTGAAATGGGACACATAGTACCTAAAATTGAAGTTAAGTCGTAGGAATTGACCGTAGTCTGAATTGTGTAAAGATGATCTCGGAATGGAGTTTTGATGGATCCAATAGCTCCATAGGGTAATTTTGGTCTTAGGAGCGTGTTCGGATATTGAATTGGAGGCCCGTTGGTCATTTTAGCGTCAATTGGCCAAACTTGGAAAATATGATGATTTTGGGAAGTTTGACGGGACTTTTTGATATCGGGGTCGAATTTTGATTATGGAAGTTGGAGTAGATCCGTTATGTTGATTATGACTTGTGTGTAAAATTTGAGGTCAGTCGGACTTTATTTTATAGGTTTCGACGTCGATGTAGAAGTTTGAAGTTTTGAAGTTCATTAGACTTGAATTGATGTCCAATTCGTATTTTAAGCGTTGCTTGATGTGATTTATAGGCTCAACTAAGTCTGTATGATATTGTAGGACTTGTTGGTATGTTTGGTTGAGGTCCCAGGAGCCTCGGGTGGAATTCGGATGGTTAACGGATTGGAATTTGGACTTGGAAGATGGCTGAAGCTTCAGATTACTGGTGTCTGGTTTCCTTCTACGCGTTCGCGAAGGTGCTCCCGCGTTCGCGTAGAGGAGTTTGAGTCTTACTGGAACTTTACCTTCGCGTTCGCGATGTAGGTCGCACTTTCGTGAAGCTTTGGAGTCTTAGGCTACGTGTTCACGAGGGGGTCTACGCATTCGCGTAGTGGAGCGGCTAGTGGGGCATCAGGCTTTAAGCCTACTCGTTCGCGAGTGAGGCTCCGCATTCGCGAATGCCTGGGGTAATGTGCATCGCGTTCGCGAGAGGACGCTCGTGTTCGCGTAAGTGGATTTTGGGCCGTTATGTTTTTGTGCTTCGCGAACGCGAGGAAGCTTCCGCATTCATGAAGAACGAAGCACCTAGGCAGAATTATAAGTTCCAAAAACGGGGGTTTGAGTTCATAATACAAAAATTGATTTGGGAGCTCAGTGGGAGGCGATTCTTGGAGAGATTTTCACGTGGGTGTTTGGGGTAAGTGATTCTTACCTAGTTTGGGTTAATTTTCATGATTATGTCTTTGTTTCATCATTTTATTTTATTATTAATTTATTTTATCATTTAATTAGTGATTTGGGGTGAAAAATTTAGAGAAAATGGAAGAAAAACCCTAGGCCACTTTTGAGGTTTTGAAAGCGATTTTTTTGTCGGATTTGAGTAATATTGGAATGGGTGAACTCGTGGTCGAATGGATGTTCGTGATTTGTGACTTTTACCCGATTTCAAGACGTGGGCCCGGGTTGAATTTTTGGGGCGATTTTTCGGTTCTTTGCTAAAGTCGTAGATTTATGATTTAAATTAGTTTCTTGTAGTTGTATTCATGTTATGTAATTGATTTTGGCTAGATTTGGGCCATTAGGAGTTGGAAAGTCGACGGAAAGGCATACTACTTGACTGATAGAGCGAGATTTGAGGTAAGTGACTTGTCTAACCTTGTGTAGGGAAAATTCTCTTAGGATTTGGTACTGTTGTGACAATTTGTAATATGTGAGCGCCGTGTGCGCGAAGTGACGAGTGCATATACGGGCTAATGTGGAAATTTCGGTTCTTGCTGAGTTGTTTCTTCTAAATTCCTTAACTGAGTTGCCTTAGCATATGTAGTGGCCATGTTTAGCCTAGTATCGCATGTCCACGTGCCTTAATTCTTACTTGCAATTTCTGCAACATGCTTAGTTGAATTACCTGCTTTCCTTGTTTTCAACTAAATTTTTAACTGTAAGATTTCGTGCTATAAATATGTTGTTCCTCCGGTTCAGTTATCTGTTGCATATTTACTTTGAGACTACGAGGCGATTACTCGGGAGATCACTTTGTGCTGCATATTTACTTTTGATCTATGAGGCGGTTCCTCGGGAGATCCCCCTGTACTGCATATTTACTTTGGGACTACGAGGCGGTTCCTCGGGAGATCCTCTGTACTGCTTATTTCTTTAGGACTACGAGGCGGTTCCTCTAGTGATCCCCATGTCTTGCATATTTACATTGGGGATTACGATGCGGTACTTGGGGAGTGCCTCTGTTGTTTGCTTGTAATTGCTGAGCTGTTATTTTCTGAAGTTTCTCGTTATTTAAATTCTCATTCATTTCAATTATTATTATATCTTCTGCCTTAATTTTATTTTAAACCAATAGGGCCCTGACCTGACCTCGTCACTACTCTTCGGAGGTTAGGCTTGGCACTTACTGGGTACCGTTGTGGTATACTCATATTACACTTTGCACATCTTTTTGTGCAGACCCAGGTTCTTCCTACCAGGCCAGATACTAGTGAGCTGGACTGTACGTGAAGACTTCAAGGTATATCTGCCAGCGTCCGCAAACCTCGGAGTCCTCCTCTATCCCTATTATGTTGTTTTCCTTATTCTCTCTAGACTTGATGTATAGCGACACTTAGCATTTTCTCTTAGAAGCTTGTGACTTATTTCTACCGGATTTTGGGAGTTGTAATTATTGATTTGCAGTTTTATATTTATTTCATGTGTTGAGAATTGGGCTTCTGTTTCGTATTATGTTATTCCGCAATTTGTTAGGCTTACCTAGTCTTAGAGACTAGGTGCCATCACGACTTCCTACGAAGGGTGAATTGGGGTTGTGACAAGTTGTTATCAAAGCTCTAGGTTCATAGGTGTTATGAGTCACAAGCAGGTTTAGTAGAGTCTCGCGGATCAGTACGAAGACGTCTATACTTATCTTCGGGAGGCTATGGAACTGTTAGAAAAAATTTCACTTTCTTTGATTCTTACCATGCGAGATTTTGACTTCGGCTTCTAAACATCTGTCTTTCTATTCTCTCACAGATAGTGAGGACACGTACCACTGGATCGGATGATCAGACACCCGCACCCCCTACTAGAGCCGCAAGAGGCCCGGGGCGGGGTAGAAGTCGAGGACGTCCATCTGGTGCAGTCAAAGCACCCGCACGTGCTGCTACAGAGGAGCCACCAGTAGCTCTAGTTGGAGGACAGGCATCTGAGACGCCTGTTATGGCACCAGCCCTCCAGGAGACTCTAGCCCAGTTTCTGAGCAAGTTCAGCACCTTGGCTCAGGCAGGATTGATACTAGAGCACAGACTCCCGTAGCCGGTACCCCAGAGCAGCGGGTTCAAGTAGACCAGGTTCTAGAGATCATACCGATGCAGCCGATAGCTCCAGTTCAGCCCGATGTTACGGCAGCAGTTTCTGAGGTGGAGCAGCTCAGGCTCGAGAGGTACAAAAAGTACCATCCTCCTATTTTTAGTTGTTTTATGTCAGAGGATGCCCAGGGTTTTCTTGAGGAGTGCCGCCGTATGCTCCGTACTATGGGTGTTGCGGAGACTAGTGGGGTTTCTTTCACTACGTTCCAGCTTAGAGGAGCGGCCTATCAGTGGCGGCGCGCATATACTCTTGAGGGAATATGTTCCCAGAGTCTCAGAGATGCTTGGCACGTAGAGTTTGAGCTGTTGTGCCAGGGTGCCATGACCGTGTTTGAGTATACGGTCCGATTCAGTGATTTGGTCAGGCATGCATCAGCCTTGGTTGCTACTGTTCGAGAGTGGGTTCGTCGGTTTATTGAGGGGCTCAATCCCAACATCAAATTGAGCATGGCCCAAGAGTTAGAGATGGTTATTGCGTACCAGCAGGTAGTAGGGATTGCTAGGAGGTTGGAGGGCAAGCTGACTCGGAATAGAGAGGAGAGAGAGGCCAAGAGGTCTCGGGAGTCTGCCACTTATAGTAGTACTCGTGCCCCAACGGCAGCTCGTCAGGGCAGGGGTTATATGGGTCGCCCTGTTCATTCAGCACTTCCAGCCACCAGCGGTGCTCCGCTACTACTAGGCCCCAGGATCTTTATTATGTGCCGCCAGTGTCCAGTGTGCCTCCTGTACGAGGTGCTTCCAGTGGTCAGTCCAGTCGATCAGGCCCGAGCCAGTCGCAGCAGTCACGTCCTACGAGAGATTGTTTTGAGTGTGGCGACACTCGTCATTTGGTGAGGGATTGCCTTAGATTCAGGAGGGGTGTACCTCCACAAATTTCTCAGGCACCGCGTGCTCCACCGGGTCCTCGGGCTACGGTTACAGCACCAGCTACCACCCCACCTCTAAGGTCGCCCTAGAGGACGAGGCCAGGCCAGATATTATGCCCTTCCTGCTAGGACGGAGGCAGTTGCATCAGATTCTGTTATCACAGGTATTTTTCCGGTCTGTCATAGAGATGCATCAGTCTTATTTGATCCAAGCTCCACTTATTCCTATGTGTTCTCTTATTTTTCCCTGTATTTGGGTGTATCCCGTGATTCTCTGAGTTCACCCGTTTATGTGTCTACACCCGTGGGTGATTCTATTGTTGTTGACCATGTGTATTGGTCGTGTTTGATTGTCCTTAGTGGTTTTGAGACCATAGCCGATTTATAATTGCTCAATATGGTGGATTTCAATGTTATATTGGGCATGGACTGGTTTTCGCCCTATTATGCTATTCTTGATTGTCACGCCAAGACGATAATGTTGGCTATGCCATGTCTACCGCGGCTAGAGTGGAGAGGTACCGTAGATCATGTTCCTAACAGGGTTGTCTCATTTCTTAAAGTTTAGCGAAGGGTTGAGAAAGGGTGTGATACGTATCTAGCCTATTGGAGAGATGTTAGTGTTGATACTCCTACCGTCGAGTCAGTCCCGGTAGTGAGGAATTTTGCAGACGTATTTCCAGCAGATCTTCCGAGCATGCCGCCCGATAAAGCTATTGACTTTGGAATTTATTTGTTACCGGGCACTTAGCCCATTTCTATTCTACCTTACCGGATGACCCCAGCGGAGTTGAAAGAATTAAAGGAACAGTTGCAAGAGTTACTCGATAAGGGCTTCATTCGACCCAGTGTATCGCCTTGGGGTGCTCTTGTCTTGTTTGTGAAGAAGAAGGATGGTTCTATGCGAATGTATATTGATTATCGCCAGTTGAAAAAGGTTACAATGACGAACATATATGTATTGCCACGTATTTATGACCTATTTGATTAGCTTCAGGGTGCCAGAGTGTTCTCTAAGATCGACTTGTGTTAAGGCTATCATCAGTTGAAGATTCGGGAGCCAGATATCTCGAAGACTACTTTCAGGACTCAGTATGGCCATTACAAGTTCCTCGTGATGTCTTTTAGGCTGACCAACGCTTCAACAATATTCATGCACTTGGTGAACAGTGTATTTCAGCCCTATCTTGACTCCTTCGTCATTTTGTTTATTGACAACATTCTGGTGTACTCCCAGAGTTGGGAGGATCATGAGAAGCATGTGAGGACTATGCTTCAGACCTTGAGAGAAAAGAAGTTGTATGCAAAATTTTCGAAGTGTGAATTCTAGCTAGATTCAGTGGCATCCTTGGGTCATGTAGTATCGAGTGAGGGGATCAAGGTAGATCTGAAGAAGATTGAAGCAGTGCAGAGTTGGCCTAGACCGTCCTCAGCTACGGAGATTTGGAGTTTTCTTGGCTTGGCGGGGTATTACCGTCGATTTGTAAAGGGTTTCTCGTCTATTGCAGCACCTATGACCATATTGACCTAGAAGAGTGCTCCGTTCAGGTGGACGAGGATTGTGAGGAGAGCTTTCAAAAGCTCAAGACTGCTTTGACTACAGCTCCATTGCTAGCGTTACCTACTGGCTCAAGGTCCTATACGGTATATTGTGATGCGTCACGCATTGGTCTCGGCTCAGTGTTGATGCAGGACGGTAAGGTGATTGCCTACGCATCCAGACAGCTAAAGGTGCATGAGAAGAATTATCCTGTCCACGATCTTGACTTAGCAACTATTGTTCACGCCTTGAAGATCTGACGGCACTATTTGTATGGTGTTCTTTGTGAGGTCTTCACTGATCACCAGAGTCTACAGCATCTGGTTAAACAGAAGGATCTTAACCTACGGCAGCGGAGATAGTTGGAGCTACTTAAGGATTATGACATCACAATTCTCTATCATTCCAGGAAGGCCAATGTGGTGGCCGATGCCTTGAGTCGCAAGGCGGAGAGTTTGGGCAGTTTAGCATATCTACCAATAGCGGAGAGACCTTTAGCCTTGGATGTCCAGGCCTTGGCCAACCAGTTTGTCAGATTGGATGTTTTCAAGCCAAGCAGGATTTTGGCTTGTGTGGTTTCTCAGTCTTCTCTTTTTGATTGTATCAGGGAGCATCAGTTTGATGACCCCTATCTGCTTGTCCTGAAGGACACGATTCAGCATGGTGATGCCAAGGAAATCATTATTGGAGATGATAGTGTATTACGGATGCAGGGAAGGCTATGTGTGCCTAATGTAGATGGGTTGCATGAGTTGATTCTCCAGGAGGCTCACAGTTCATGGTACTCAATTCATCCAGGTGCCGCAAAGATGCATCAGGATTTGAGGCAGCACTATTGGTGGAGGCGGATGAAGAAGGACATAGTGGAATATGTGGCTCGGTGCTTAAATTGTCAGCAGGTGAAATATGAGCATCAGCGACAGGTGGATTGCATTAGAAGTTAGAGATTCTATAGTGGAAACGGGAGCGGATCACTATGGATTTCGTTGTTGGGCTCCCACAGACTCAGAGGAAGTTCGATGCAGTTTAGGTGACTGTGGATAGATTGACCAAGTCAGCTTATTTCATTCCTGTGGTTACTACTTACTCCTCAGAGCAGCTGGCTCAGGTTTATATTCGCGAGATTGTCAGACTTCATGGCGTATCGATATCCATCATCTCTGACCGGGCTACGGAGTTTACATCGTGGTTATGGAGAGCCGTATAGCTTGAGTTGGGTACTCGGGTGGAGTTGAGTACAGCATTTTACCTTAGACGGACGGGCAGTCCGAGCGCACTATTCAGATATTGGAGGATATGCTTCGTGCGTGTGTGATGGATTTTGGGGGTGCTTGGGACCAGTTCTTGCCACTTGCGGAGTTTGCCTACAATAACAGTTATCAGTCGAGTATTTCGATGGCGCCATATGAGGCTTTGTATGGTAGACGATGACGGTCTCCAGTGGGTTGGTTCGAGCCGGGCGAGGCTAGGCTATTGGGTATAAACTTGGTTCAGGATGCCTTGGAGAAAGTTAAATTGATTCAGGATAGACTTCGTACAGCGCAGTCCAGGCAGAAGAGTTATACGGATCGGAAGGTTGCGACATTATATTCATGGTTGCGGAGCAGGTCTTGCTCCGGGTCTCTCACCTGAATGGCGTTATGAGGTTCGGAAAGAAGGCAAAGCTGAGCCCTAGATATATCGGGCCTTTTGAGATTCTTGAGAGGATTGGAGAGGTGGCTTACAGATTGCACTACCACCTAGTCTCTCTGCAGTTTATCTATTTTTCCATGTTTCCCTGCTCCGGAAGTATCACGGCGATCCGTCTCATGTGTTAGACTTCAGCTCAGTCCAACTGGACAAGGATCTATCTTATGTTGAGTAGCCAGTGGCCATTTTGGACAGACAGGTTCGAAAATTGAGGTCAAAGAATATCGCTTCAGTGAAGGTTCAATGGAGGAGTCATCCGATCGAGGAAGCGATTTGGGAGACCGAGCATGATATGCGTAGCCGTTATCCTCATCTTTTCACCACATCAGGTATGTCTCTATACTCGTTCGAGGACGAACGTATATTTTAAGAGGGGGGATGTAGCGACCCGGCCAGTCATTTTGAGAGTATTAGCCCCGAACCCATACTACTTCCTCTATTTCATTTTTGGTTACGTGACTTGTCGGGAGGATTTGTTTTTAGTTTCGGAGTGAAATGGGACACATAGTCTCTAAAATGAAAGTTAAGTTGTAGGAGACCGTAGTTTGAACTGTGTGAAGATGACCTCGTAATGGAGTTTTGATGGTTCCAATAGCTCCGTAGGGTGATTTTGGTCCTTGGAGCGTGTTCATATGTTGAATTGGAGGCCCGTAGGTCATTTTAACGTCAATTGGCGAAAGTTGAAAAATATGATGATTTTTGAGAAGTTTGACCGGGAGCGGACTTTTTGATATCGGGGTCGGATTTCAATTGCAAAAGTTGGAATAAGTCTGTAATGTCGATTATGACTTGTGTGCAAAATTTAAGGTCAATCGGACTTTCTTTGATAGGTTTCGACGTCGGATGTAGAAGTTTGAAGTTTTGAAGTTCATTAGGCTTGAATCGATGTGCAGTTCGTATATTAAGCGTTGTTTGATGTAATTTAAAGGCTCGACTAAGTCCGTATGATTTTAGGACTTGTTGATATGTTTAGTTGAGGTCCCGGGTGCCTCGGGTAGATTTCAGATGGTTACAGATTGGAATTTGGACTTGGAATATGGCTGAAGCTTCAGATTGCTGGTGTCTGGTTTCCTTCTACGAGTTCGCGAAGGTGCCCCCGCGTTCGTGTAGAGGAATTTGAGTGTTGCTAGAATTTTTCTTTTGCGTTCGCAATGTAGGTCCCTAATTCGCGAAGCTTTGGAGTCTTATGCTACGCGTTCGCGAGGGAGTCTACGTGTTCGCATAGAGGAGCGACTAGTGGGGCATCAGGCTTTAAGCCTATGCGTTCGCGAGTGAGGCTCCGCGTTCGCGGAGGCCTGGGGGTAGTGTGCATCGCGTTTTCAAGAGGGCCCTCGCGTTCGCGTAAGAGGATTTCGAGCCGTTTTGTTTTTGTGCTCCGCGAACGCGAGGAAGCTTTTGCGTTCGCAAAGGAATTACTTGGGCAGAATTATAAGTTCCAAAAATAGGGGTTTGAGTTCATAATACAAAAATTGATTTGGGAGCTCAGTGGGAGGCGATTCTTGGCGAGATTTTCACGTGGGTATTTGGGGTAAGTGATTCTTACCTAGTTTGAGTTAATTTTCATGATTATGTCTTTAATTTCATCATTTAATTAGTGATTTGGGTGGAAAATTTAGAAAAAATGGAATAAATCCCAAGGCCGAATTTTGAGGCTTTGAAAGGGATTTTTGTATCGGATTTGAGTAATATTGGTATGGGTGAACTCGTGGTCAAATGGGTGTTCGTGATTTGTGACTTTTACCCGATTCCGAGACATGGGCCCAAATCGACTTTTTGGGGCGATTTTTTGACTCTTTGCTAAAGTCGTAGATTTATGATTTAAATTAGTTTCTTGTAGTTGTATTCATGTTATATAATTGCTTTTGGCTAGATTTGGGTCATTCGGAGTCGGAAAGTCGAGGGAAAGGCATACTACTTGACTGATTGAGCGAGATTTGAGGTAAGTGACTTATCTAACCTTATGTGGGGAAATCCCCTTATGATTTGGTACTGTTGTGACAATTTGTAATATGTGAGTGCCGTGTACGCGAGGTGACGAGTGCATAAATAGGCTAATGTGGAAATTCCGGTATTTGGTGAGTTGTTTCTTTTAAATTCCTTAGCTGAGTTGCCTTAGCGTATGTAGTGGCCATGTTTAGCCTAGCATCGCATGTCTACGTGCCTTATCTTACTTGCAATTTGTGCAACATGTTTAGTTGAATTACCTGCTTCCCTTGTTTTGAACTAAATCTTTAATTGTAAGATTTCTTGCTTTAAATGCGTTGTTTCTTCGGTGCGGTTATCTGCTGCATATTTACTTTGGGACTACGAGGCGTTTACTCGGGAGATCCCCTGTACTGCATATTTACTTTGGGATTACGAAGAGGTTCCTCGGGAGATACCACTATACTGCATATTTACTTTGGGACTACGAGGCGGTTCCTCGAGAGATCCTCATATGTTGCGCATTTACATTTGGGATTACGAGGCGGTACCTCGGGAATGCCCCTGTTTTTCACTTCTAATTGCTGAGCTATTATTTTCTGAAGTTTCTAGTCATTTAAATTCTCATTCATTTCAATTATTATTATATCTTCTGCCTTAATTTTATTTTAAACCAATAGGGCCCTGACCTGATCTCGTCACTACTCTTCGGAGGTTAGGCTTGGCACTTACTGGGTACCGTTGTGGTGTACTCATATTACACTTTGCACATCTTTTTGTGCAGACCCAGGTTCTTCCTACCAGGCCAGATACTAGTGAGCTGGACTGTACGTGAAGACTTCAAGGTATATCTGCCAGCGTCCGCAAACCTCGGAGTCCTCCTCTATCCCTATTATGTTGTTTGCCTTATTCTCTCTAGATTTGATGTATAGCGACACTTAGCATTTTCTCTTAGAAGCTTGTGACTTATTTCTACCGTGCTTTGAGAGTTGTAATTATTGATTTGCAGTTTTATATTTATTTCATGTGTTGAGAATTGGGCTTCAGTTTTGTATTATGTTATTCCGCAATTTGTTGGGCTTACCTAGTCTTAGATACTAGGTGTCATCACAACATCCTACGGAGGGAGAATTGGGGTCGTGACATATATTGTATAAAATTTGTATGAAAATTGTATTTAAGTTGTATGATGTTGTAGTTGTATTTCACTGGTAAGAGTGATGTATGAAAGTTGTAGATAAGTAGTAAATAAGTTGTATACTGTATAATTAGTCGTATGAAATTTGTTTTTAGTATGTATGTTCTTGTAGATATATTAAATTTATATTAAATTTGTATGAAATTTATTTTTAATTTGTATGCTACTGTACCATGCATTATTCTTTTATTAAAATAGGTAATTATGGCAAACAGAGAGGAGAATAATTA
>MCJB01052802.1:0-22010 GCA_002018475.1 Nicotiana obtusifolia | reverse complement strand
GAGGTACGGGGGGAGGCAAGTCGGACTGAACTTCAGGTGGACTAGCCGCAAATTCACGTTGTTCTTCTAAATTAACCCCAGTTTCATAATTAAATTCCGCTTCTACATTTTGTGAATCAAGTGGGTTAAAGGAGCTAAAATCATGATAATATTGATGTTCCTCTACGTGTTGATTAGAAGTAGAACTACCAATAATTTCTTTACCCTTATTTCCCGAACGACCACGTGCCCTCCCCACACTACCAGTTCCAATTGAACCTCTTTGAGACATAACTATAATTTATAGCAATAAGCAAATAAAATAACAACCAATAAAATAAATATATCACAAAAGTATAATTAAAGAGTAGAGATAGGAACGACCAACCAATATAGCCGTATAATTGAGATGAAGTTGAAACTTGAAGCTTCAATTGATAGCAAGTTAGCAACTCCAAGTAAAACTTGATAAATAATAGCCAAAATTGTAGAATTTAGATTTACACAAGTAGCCAATGTAACAAAATAATAATATTGTAGATGATTTTGAGAGAATTAGAGAGAGTTTGATGATTTTTGTGAATAATATGATGAAATAATGGGGTATTTATAAGAAAAAATAGTTAGAGGGGGTTATGGGGGGGGGTTATGGGCTACAAAGAGCCGTTTTTGGCCGTTGCCCAATGGCTATTTCATCAATATAGCCGTTGGACAACGGCTATAAATTAAAGAAGGAAATCTGCCCAGCAAACCGGTCCGGTTACGGTTCGGTCCGGTCCGGTCCAGTCCGGCCCCAAATTCATCCGGTTCGTCCGGTTTTAAACGTGCGCACCGTATCGCTACCGGACCCCTACCCCCCCTCCCCCCATGCGTATTTGGTCCGATTCTAACCGGTCCGGTCCGGTCCGGTTAGAACCGGACCATTAGCCACCCCTAGTTTTAGGTGAGGGGCGCGTGAATGCAGGTGATGCAACTAGTCATTAAAGATTCGGTTAGAAAAAAAAAAAAGGAAAAGATCATCTACTTTTCGGCTCCACCAAGAAAAGACAACGGTTTAGTAGAAAAATAATGATAAACCTTTCGGAACCAAAAAAAATAAAAAGGTTCCGAATTTGTTGACTATAGTCTTGTGTTAACAGAATTCATGGCGTAAGACCACCATTACAGGAATGAGGAAAAATCCATTTCCTCCAACCATCTCTTTTCATTTTTTAAGACACCATCTCTTTTAGTCAATTTTTAAACAAGTACCAAACTTTATAGATACAAATAATTAAATTTTAATTTTTTTCTTTTTCAAAATGTTTTGGTTCATTTTTAAACTCCGTACCAATTTAAACATAAAACATGTTTATATAAGATAGAAATATTCTTTTTTTAACTACCCCTCCTCATAAGCTCCCAACTTTGCTCCCCCTTGGTGATAACCCACAACCTATAAGATAAAACAGTTGTAGTAACTTTTGACATATTTATCTTTTGTGTTGTCCAGTATCAAAGTTTGTTTTTTTATTGAGTGTTTCGTAACTTAGGATAGACTAAGGAAACTTTAACTTTCGTTTTATTCTATCGTTTAGTGTTTCAATAATTCACCTTATTTTAGTGTTTTTGTGCTTATAATATTTCTCCTTTTCTCCTTTTAAGGGAAAGAAGTCGATATAAAAACTAAAGTAACGAGATAATAGGGGGAAAAGAAGAATGCTCTGTAGAAAGAGTAGAGATGTCAAAACGAGTCAGCCTTCTAGCGCAAGTCTTGTGGACTTTTAAATTTGATGGGTTAGAACACACCAGCCCGCCATATGAATGGACCTTAAAATGGTCAGCCCAACCCAGTCCTAAGAGGACAACGGGCTAGGACGGGCCGGACCTTCAATTTCTTTTAGAAAAAAGAATTTCTTTAAATCCTTAAATATTTTTTCGTGACATAATCGATTAATCATGTAAACAACTTCTGTTTGCTTAGAGCGTACAAAAAGCTTGATATTTGACAAGGAATCTTGTAATTGAAAAGCAAATTCTCTATATCACTAGCTCTTCTTTTTTAAAGTTACATGAATATTTTCTTAATACTTCTCTTTCACTTTCCTCAGATTCAGGAATTGCTTCAATAAGTTTATATGCTCAGGTTTTTTAATTTAGGATTAACATCATTTGCTGATTTAATCATTATAGTCCATAAAATTTTTAAAATTCCTGAAATTTGCTAGTGATCAATTATTATTTTTTTGTATTTAAAATTAATCTTTTTCTATACTGAAGAGTAGTTTAAATATTAATAATATATTAAAGTAATACAAACTGATCATTGGCCACTTGAAGTAATATTTTCTTTTGAAAAAAGATTATTATTGGCCCACCTATAACTTTTCGAGTTTGTTATTAGTTAGTTAAGCAAAAGAAAAATTAATTTTGTCATATTACATGCATGTCAAAAATCTAAATTCTAGTTGATATGGAAAGGTAAATGAGCAATCTAGGGTTGGGGAATAGGGATCATAGTTAATGATTTTTTTAGTTTTTAGTTTTAGTTTTTTTAAATATTAAATATTTATAACTTTGAATTTAATTAAATTTTGGCCCACGGGCCGGCCCAGGTCTAGCCTCGGTCAAGCCTCAAAGGCCAGCATGATATCTTGGGCCGAGCTTATAAGCCTCAATTTTAAATGGGCTCAAAAACTGACCCAACCCTACCCAAGTAGCCGGCTGGATGGGCTGGCCTCACGGGCCAAGCCTATTTTGACGGCTCTAGAAAAGAGACATCTTATAACAAGGGATGTCATGTCAACGCCTAGAGAAAAAATTTCACTACTTAATATATGAGATCAGAGGCGGATCTAAGATTTGAAGATGGCGGGTGCCACCATAATTATTTTTACTATAGACCTTGTAATAATTAATATAGAGCTTGCTCGATTCATTGTTATTAGTTTATTCGGGCAATTTGATGGCATCTTTTATGTCACGACCAAAACTCACTATAGGTCGTGATGGTGTCCAACGTCATCGTTAGGCAAGCTAACGGTGAACTACTAACTTAATTGTTTATTTTATTATTTTTGAAATCATGAATCTTATATAATAGAGAGATCGATCTTCAAAAATCATAGATACGTATGATTTAAGTAAAATATAAAGTAAAAGTGTCTCAATGGCAAGCAAATTCATGAACAAATTCTAGAACACCCTAAAACCCGGTGTCACAAGTGCATGAGCATCTACTAGGAAGTACAATAATAATACAACATCTGTCTAGAATACAAGATAGACAGGATAATGCAAATAATTATGATGGAGATTCTGTATGCTGCGGATCGTAACATGGGATGTAGCTCACCGTAAAGTCACCACAATAGTTGCGCCTTTGGGCCCAAAAAACCACCAGAAATATATACCTACACAATAAATGCAGAAGTGTAGCATGAGTACGTAAATTAATGCGTACCCAATAAGTATCTAGCCTAACCCCGGAGAAGTAGTTACGAGGGGTCGACATCAATACTTACTAGTGGTCTAATAAATCAAGTACAGTAGAAAGTAAATAAGTATAAAGCATGGTAGTTAAATAGTGAAAACAAATATAGGCACATGATACAATCCTCATTTGAGCAATAAACACAAGTCCTCAAATATCGGTTACCTCCTCAAATGGAGTATATAATATGGTCCCCACTAGATAGGTCATCACAACTCAAGTCAGGAAAACTCACGGATACACTGGTTTCTTATCAAATATTACGCACGATTCTGCCAAGGCAAACGGCCCGATCCCATAAGACTATTTCATGAAGTTGCCGAGGCGAACGGCTTGATCCCATAGGAGTGTGATACATGATACTGCCGAGGCGAACGGCTCGATCCCATAAGAGTGTTTCATAAAAATGCCAAGGCGAACGACCTAATGCCATAAGAGTGTGTTACAATATCCTACCGAGGGGAACAGCCCGATCCCATAGGAGTGTGTTACAATATCCTGCCAAGGCGAACGGCCTGATCCTATAAGAGTGTGTTACAATATCCCGTCGAGGCGAACGATCTGATCCCATTAGAATACGAAGATTTAACGAGTTCTTGACCCCACTCACGAATATACGTGTGAGTTATGAAATTTAAGGAAGCTTTTCGACGAATATGCACAACGCGGAAGAAATTCATAAGGGAAGCAGCATTTCTACGGCTAATCAAGTAGCTCATCAAATATCTAAAGTGGCGAGTCCATTACTCTACACGAGTCTAGTCTCAGGTCATAGTGCAAACTAAAGTATTAAACAAACAAGAATAACGCAAATAGTACAACTAAGGCATGACGTGAGTCTAGGTCTACCCGAAAAGATCATGAATTCTAGCATACATGCGTATCTCCCACAATCTGTAGCACATAATAGATATAACACCTACGAGGTAGATTCCCTCTCACAAAGTTAGACAGGAGACTTATCTCGCTCCGAAGTTCCATAACCGGCTCCAACGCCTGTCTAACACCTCAAACCGATGCCCATCGATCCAAAACTAGTCAAACAATGTGTAAACCAATAAAAATATACTCTAATATTCATAATTAATAAATTATTACAATTCCCAACTTCGCTTGAAAAGTCAACAAAGTCAACCATCGAGCCCACATGCCCGGATTTCAAAATTTTTTGTAAATAAATGTTATCCATAACCTCACGAGTCTATACATGTATTTTATTTCAAAATCCGAGTTCAAATCGAGTCTCAACACTCAAATTCTATTTCTCAAAACATAGCTAAAGTTTCTTAAAATTTCACTTTGATTCTCAACATTTTGATGTTAAATCTTATGTATAATCATGTAAAATAGTTGAAAATTGAAAAAAATCACTTAACCAAAGATTGTAGATGAAATCCCCTCTTCAAAATCGCCCACTACGGAGCCTAGGGTTCCAAAAATGAGAGAATGACTCCAAAATCCTGTCTCCCAACCCTTTACCAGGTGCAGATGTCGCATTTGCGATATAGGGTTCGCATTTGCACACAGGGTTAGCATTTTCCAACCCTCCTAATGGCGCACAAGTGTTCTCAATTGTGAACCAAAGAAAAATCTACAGGCTTAGCAATTGTGAACAAATGTCCGCAATTGTGAACCAAGGTAAAAATCTACAGGCTTCGCAATTGCAAACAAATGTTTGCAATTTCGAACCGAGGAAACAATCTATAATCTTCGCAATTGCAAAGGGAATTTCGCAATTGCGGTACCTGAGTACCAGCAATACCAGCAATCTTTCCCGACACAAAAATGGGTATAACTCTCTCATACGATATCGGAATGCGATGATTCTTGTTGTTATGACTCCGTAATTACGATACAGATCTAATAGTTCAATCAAATCACAAATCAAAGATATTTTTCTCAATATAGTATCCTTTATACCCAAGAAAACGACGCTAAAACATCAAATAAGAGCGCGATACAATCCAAACACATCTGAAACACATCCAAGGCCCCCCGAGACCCTGTCCAATCACATAAACCAGTATAATAACATAACACGAACTCCTCGCGCGATCAAAACACCAAAATAACCTCTAGAATCATGAATCATACGCCAAAACACATGAAAATCGCGATGAACTTCAAGAATTTCTAGAATTGCAACCAAGTGCCCAAACCACATCAAATCAACTCCAAATGACACCAAATTTTGCAGACAAGTTTCAAATAATGAAACAAGACCTATTCCATGTCCCAAAAATAAAATCCGAACCTGGTAGCCTTAAAGTCAAACCATGGTCAAACTTAGGAAAATTTCAAACCTTTAAATGCTAACTTTCCACAATAAGTGTTGAAATGCTCCCGAACCACCCGATACTCAACCCGAACATACGCCCAAGTCCGAAATCATCACACAAACCTATTGGAACCTTGAAATACCGATTCCGAGGTCGTTTACTCAAAGTTCAAACCTTGGTCAACTCTTTCAACTTTAAACTTCCAAATTGAGAATTTTTCTTCCAAATCAACTCTGAACTTTCCGAAATTCAAATCCGCCTATACGTACAAGTCAATGCATGAAGTGAATCTACTCAAGGCCTCAAACCGTCGAACGACGTGCTAGAGCTCAAAACGACCAGTCGGGTCGTTATATTTTATTTGCAAATATGAAAATTACATCTCTATCCATACCCTACTTGTGAGATTTCACTGGATATATTGTTGTTATAAGAAAATTACATCTTAGCCATCTAGAAGCAAATGCAATTAGCATTTTAAAGAATGAATCACACCTTTATTATTAACAATACAAGTAAAATTAATATTTTCACTAGGGAACTACTTCTTTTCTGTATATTAAAAATAAATTTGCACAACTAAAATAACATCTTCAATAAGGGAATCACCAATCAGATTAAGAAAAAAAAAATATCTTCAACAGATGTAGAATTAGATAAACTACAAGGTTCCAAAAATTAAAATGATAAATCTCATATTTTTATAGGCAATATTTGCGAAATATCATCATAATTTAATAGTAAAGAGGTTTAAGTTGTATTTAACAATTATAGAATAGCAAAAATATTTATGTTATAATAAAAAATTATAAAAATTAAATTTGGTCTCAATCCAAAATTTCTATCAAGACCCAAGTTTTGTTTTTTTGAAAGAAAAAAATTGAAAGAATTTTTTTTGATAGGAAAAATTAAAAGATTTGAGAATAATAGAAATGCTTATTTTATCAAAAATTTAAATTTTAGAGGCCCTTTTTTGAGTGTTCTTGTTAAAGATCACATATTAAGTAATAGAATATAAGGAAAAAAATATAAAAAATAATAAACAAAAAATAGGAAATTGGGAGGTAGCCAAAAAGAAAAATAATTGTGACAAAAGAAATAAAAAGCACAACGAAAAAGGAAAGTCAGATAAGATTCACGATAAACTCGAACTTGAATTTTACATATGAGAAAAGCTTTTAAAAAGGTCTACCAACCATGACATTTTTGTTTAGTCTGCAAATGGGGGTTGGCGGGATCAAATATTTAACCTAGTTTAAGAAAAGTTTTACATAAATATATAATAAATTTATCAATGTAGCGGGTGTCATACCACCGCACCCTATGTTGGAAAATATTGGATTATAGAAAATAGGATTTAGCAAAGCTTGAGGCAAGTCAAGGACACTCTCCTTAAGGATATTTCGCCAACACCATGATGAATAAAATTAGGCGTATCCCTCAGGATTCAACAAGCTCTTCCCGTTATTAAACTGGGAACAAAACTAGTAGAAAACTCAAGAAAGAAACCCAGCATATAGGAGGAAAAGATGATTCAGAAAGTTGTATTAGAGAGTGTATTAGAAAGTGTGTCTTTAGCTCTCCAAAGATCATGTTTATATAGGCGTTGCTTCAACAGCTAGTTTGACTCTATTAAATGTAAAATAATTTACTAAATAATTAGTAGCTGTAAATAATATTTCAACGTAAAAGGATTTTCCAAACCAAGATGGACATTACCTTTTGAGATATCACTAATTTTTCAACAATCCCCCACATATCTCAAAAGTGATATAAAAAATAAATAGTAAATAAAGAAAGAAAGAGAGTATAATTTGCTGGGTTTCGAGTGTAATGAAATTCATCTGGTGTCTTATAGACTATGAACCATATATAGATAAAATAAGATTTAACTTACAGAGTAATTGGTGAAGTTGATAACTTGTATGAACTAAAAAATTCTTGTTGTAAGCTAGGGACCTTATTTATCATATTACATCCCCACAATTTCTGTTGTTATCGCGGTTTTGTGCTAATAGGTCATGCGCGCACCTGATTTTCATGAGTGCTCTAGAAATTTTGCCACATATTTCATAGGAGCGGCCTCATTCCACACTCATATATGTCCATCCATCAAGTGTATTATGCAGCACAATACATACACCTACAAAAGGCTAAGGATTATTGGATTAAGAGTTTGATAACTCAATCTCACATTCCTTGAAGTCTCGCACTATATACACTCACTATAGGAAGAGAAATAATTTAATAGTGCATATTTGATCAACTAATGACTTGTTATTACCCATATGAACCTACTTTATGGGATCTCCAATCACATAGGTTGGGTTACCATCACTGTTAATACATCTCAAATTAGCAAATGTCTCAACCCCTCGATTTTTCATTTATAAGTCAAAGGATCGGCCAAGTCCTCTTTTGACTACAAAAAATATGTATAAAAAATTCTCTCTAAGGAATTGCCTTATCACATTATGTATCAAGAGAATGTGTCTACTCTTCCATTTAAAGATTTATTTTCTTACAATGGTTATTGCACCTTGGCAATCACAATTCCTCGACACAAATATTATCGTCTTAATTCCTAGTGGAATATTCACCAAGAGGTTGCTTAATCAGTCTGATTGCCAAACAATTTTAATATCGTAACACCCCATCAAAAGGTGATCACACAATTACTAGTGAGTTTTTCACATCTGAATCAGAGATTCAATATCATCATTGTATCCTTCTAATATAGTGAAAAATCCACACATAGAATACTAAGTCATAGTATTTCTCAAGTAAGACATAAAATCATCTCAAATTAAATGGAACTTGACTTCCATACAAGTTCTTTTTGAAACATCTTTCAACACATATAAGAATTTATTTCTTTTAATATCTTTCATATTCAAATACCAAAATAAAATATTCTGAACATGCAAGCAAGTTTAACTTCTACTGGAATATCTCAAATTAATATAAAACATGCCATAATTCAAGAATTTCTTTACCTAAAATACTAAGAGACCAAAGCAAGATAATTTTTCAGAGCCAAAAATACAATATGTTTTTTATCTTCTCATACAAATTTTTCAACACAAAAAATCTCAATTTTGTAAGGCTTCATTATGATTCGAACAAACAATATTACCTTAGTTTTTCCTTCTTAGGAACATGATATATAACTCTGGACACCACGGACCCTCACATTTTCAAAAATTTCAGATTAAGGAGATAATCTTTTCACAAGTCATAAAGAGTTCTACTCTATAAATAACAAGCCGATAATATAGCTTCGCCCTGAAGTTTATTCTTCTATTTAGCTATATCTTTAAATTTAGAAGAATAAACATAGACATACCACTAATTCTGATATTTTCTAATGTGACCATTAAGTATTCGTCGACCATTGACATATATATGACAGTTATGCTAAAACAAATTAGGCAAATAAACTTACCTCACAAAAAAATAATTTCATGTCATAACTTTTCGTGGTGGTAGATAGATTGACTATAAATTTTATCGGAAAAATTGTTTGGATATGGGAAACTTACTTAAGGTTCCTACTTTCCATGATATATGCCATGACATTATCAGTATGTCATCGAAGGAACTAAAAGAAGTAATGCATGCCCTTATGAACATGACTCACACTATATTTCACGATTATTTACTTGTAAAAAGATTAACAGAATCTATCCTTCATGATCCTTATTACATTTATGTAAATTATTGCTGAGTTGAATCATCCATTTTATCTTAGTCTATCAAATTCACACAGTTTTGCTGAAGTTGAACACATTAATTCTCGAAGAAAATACGGTGAGGTATGGATGTAAATATAAAGCATAAAAGAATATTTTCTTGAGAGCTTTTAGATTAAAGTGAGTTCTTAAGTAAATTTGATTTTTTACCCTAATTGAATTGCATAACTACACAAATCTACACTTACTTAGGCTTAGGTACATTTAAATACTAGAAAAGTGTACCTTAATTTTGTTGTGCATTTTGTCCTCCACAATGCAAAAGTGTATAAAATTGAAATAGCAACTTGCGAAGAGTGCAGTCCAAAGTAGAACCAGCAACAACGGCATACGGTACTAATATAATAATAGTATTTATTCACATGTCATCTACTACTCTCGAGATTTTAGAATCGATGGAGAAAGCTTATGTTTCTTTCACGTTAGCCATTTTGAATAGCATGTAACGACCATTAGAATCGATATTCTCCATGAGCACAGTGTAGAAATATCCTTAAGATTGTTAGAAAATATTGAATTATGGAGAATAGGATTTAGCAAAGCTTGAGGCGTGCCAAGAACTGTAACGATCCGACCGGTCGTTTTAAGTTCTAGTGCGTTGTTCGGTGGTTTGAGGCCTTGAGTAGCTTCACTTCATGTGTGATGACTTGTACGTATGGTCGGAATTGAATTTCGGGAAGTTCAGAGTTGATTTGGATGAAAAATTTTAAATTTAGAAGCTTTAAGTTGGAAGAGTTGACTGGGGTTTGACTTTTGAGTAAACAACCTCGGAGTCGGGATTTGAAGGTTCCAATAGGTTCGTATGAAGAATTTGAACTTGGACGTGTGTTCGGGTTGAGCCGGGAGCATTTCAACACTTATTATGAAAAGTTGGCATTTTCGCATGTTTAAGAATCTCTTAAGTTTGATTTGAAGTGGACTTTGGTGTTATCGATGTCCATTTGGGATTTCGAGCCTTGGAATAGTTTCGTATAGTGATTCGTGACTTGTGCGTAAAGTTTGGTGTCATTCCGGAATGTATAAGTATGAATCGGACGCATTCATCAAAGTTTGAAAGTTTAAAGAAAGGTTTCGATCGCCGATTCGTGGTTTTAGTGTTATTTGATGTGATTGAGGCTTCAAGAGAGTTCATATGATGTTTTAGAAATTGTTGGTACGTTTGATTGAGGTCCTGGGGGCCTCGGGTGAATTTCAAATGGTTAACGGATTGAAATTTGACTTGGGGGATTTGCAGAAGTTGCTGTCATGACTGTTGCTGATTTCTTGTATGCAATTGCGAGTGGAAGTCCGTGATCGCGAAGAGTTATTTGGGGTTTGGGGCGACTGGTGAAATTGTTCTATGCGGTCACGAGATTAGGCCTGCGATCGCAGTGCTATGGTTAGTTGTACAATGTGAACGCGAGGGTTGTACCGCATTCAAGAAGAAGGAAGGAGAGGTATCCTAATACTACACATTTGTTCACCGCGATCGCGTGAGGAAGGGTGCGATCGCGAAGAGTTGAGTCCCTGTGCATCACGTTCGTGCTTGACTTTCTGCATTTTTCATGGGTTAATTTTTGGCAACTTGAATTTGTGCTTCGCGTTCCGCGATCGCGAAGAAGAAGGACCTGGGCAGAATTGTTTTAAATCAGAATTTTTGCTCATTTCCCTCATTCCTCTCTTGCTTGTGCGATTTTTGGGACGATTTGAAGGAGCCATTTTCATCATCAATCTTGAAATAAGAGATTTCTATCCATTGTGAGTTAAATACATGGCTTATACATGGATTTAAACATGAAAAATAGTAAAAATTGTGGGATTTTGGTTAAAAAACCTACAATTTGGTATTTTTGGATTCTTACCACAAAATTGGACGCGAAATTAAAAATAAATTATATAATCGAGTTAGTGGTGCTATGGAAAATGTTTATCTTCAAAAAATTTTAGAATCTGGGCACGTGGGCCGGGGGGTTGACTTTGTTGACTTTTCAAGTGGAGTCGAGAATCATTATAAATTGTTAAACTATACGAATTGGAGTATATTTTGATTGAGTTGTACATTGTTTGACTAGTTTCAGATCGTTTGGCTTTGAATTGAAGAGTTAGAGAGGTATTAGAGCCGGTTATGTAACTTTGGAGTGAGGTAAGTCTCCTGTCTAACCTTGTGACGGGGAAACTAGTCCCTAGGTGATGTAATTATTATGTGTTACTAGTTGTGGGTGCTAAGCACGCACGAGGTGACGAGAGACTGTACGTAGCTAAAGCATGTTTATGTCCGGGTAGACTTTGGACTTTATCATGTAATATTTGAATTAATTGAACTCATTATGCTGGCATAATTAATTGAATTCATATAATATGTATGTGTGTATATTAGGCCGAGCCTTATCACCTTAAGTTGTTGGTAAATTATTTGAGAAACGGTAAGGGTTATATTCATTTTATGCTCATAAAATGTATTGTAAGCACGTGTATCATAATTTGGTAAGTTCCTTCCCTTCTTGTAGAGCGGGCCGAACGCCTCGGCAGTATAATAGATGCATCTATGGTTCGTGCCGCTAGACCCTCAGCAATGTGCACATTATTCTGGATCGGGTCGTACAACCTCGGCATAATAATGCGTTATATCGCTAGCATTCCGAATATTCACGAGATTATCCTTCCCTTGATGCCTGGTGTTCCCTATTCATTTGATATTGGCACTTGATACTTTTGAGCTGTTGAGATAGAATACGAGATTGAGAAATTTATATTGTTAAAAAAATTTTTGAATGATTATGTTGGTTACCGTTTTATTCCACTATTTCTATTGTGCTTCATATCTGTTTAGGATTTAGCATAACGCTTTATTGGACCTCTAGTAAGTGTCGATGTCGGCCCCTCGTCACTACTTCTCTGGGATTAGGCTAGATACTTACTGGGTACGCGTTGATTTACATACTTATGCTACACTTCTGCACTAAGTGTGCAAGGTCTGACAGGTTCATTTGGCGGACATCTGGGCGCGTAGGCGCAGCTGCTGAGGAGACTTTATGGTGAGCTGCATTCCAGGCTACGTATCGCAGCCCACATGTCTTCGTCATACTGTTTACTTTATCCTGTCTTCTTTACATTCATGACATATGTTGCACCAATGTTGTACTTCTTAGTAAATGCTCATGCACTTGTGGCACCGGGTTTTGGGGATATTCTAGTTGATATTTACGGATTTGCATATTATTATCACCTTTTATTTTATGCAATACTAGTTATGTATGTAACCATGAATTTTAAAGGTGTAAATCTCCTAACTTAATAAAAGTTTATTATTTCGAAAGTAATAAAATGAACAATTTATGTTATAGTTCACCATTGGCTTGCCTAACGGCGACGTTGGGTGCTATTACAGCCTATAGTGGGTTTTGGGTCGTGACAAGGACATTGTCCTCAAGGATATTTCGCTGACACCGTGATGAATAAAATTAGGCGTATCCCCTAGGATTCAACAAGCTCTTCCAGTTATTAAACTGGGAACAGACTTAGCAGAAAACTCAAGAAAGAAACCCAGCATATAGGAGGAAAAGATGATTCGAAAAATTATATTAGAAACTGTATTAGAAAGTGTGTTTTTAGCTCTTCAAATGTTTATGTAGGTGTTGCTTCAATATCTGATTAACGACTAGTTTGACTCTATTAAATATAAAATAATTTATTAAATAATAAATAAATATAAATAATATTTCAAAAATAAAAAAAAATTTAAACTAAAATAAATATTATCTTTTAAAATATCACTAATTTTTCAACGACCTAAATGGTGGATCCGCCACTGTATGCGATGAGTAGTTTTCTAAAAGGGGATCTGTTGCGTCACGACAACAATCTAAGTCCTAACAGTAATAATAATAGTAATAAGATCACACAAAATGCATGGTCCTTTTTAAACTGTTTTTTACTAAAGCCTAAATTTAAGACGATGACCAGTCTATATATATGTAACGACAAACAAGATACAGTTGATTTTTTGTTGGAATGATTACAGATATATGGCTAAAATTTTGTGCGATAAAATATAAATTTTAAATAAACTGTAATTTGGGAAGTTTGTTTCTGATTTATTTTTAGAAGGTTTGTGACTGACTAAGGTGTTTATTCTGTTTTCGCAAAAAAGGGAGTATATATATATATATATATATCAAAGAGACAAAAAGGTTGTTTTACCCATAAACCGCCTGTTCTGATACACGTATGACACATTATTATTGGGAGTTTTTTTCCTTTAAATTAAAAAATTAGACACTACTTAATCCTCTTTAACTGGATTTTTGAGTTTTAAAAAAGTAGCGAGATTTTTATCAAATTAGATTTAGAATACGCACGTTGCGTGTGTACTTCATATCAGTGAATATAATATTTTAAAAATTATACAAATATTATTAACCTATGTAATTAAGTTATAAAATAAAATTAAAAAAACACAAGCCCTTGAAAATGCTAAATATTGATAATATATAACCTACTCTTTGTCCCTCAATTGAGTTCCACTCCCATCAAAGAATATAATTCATATTATCTCAATATGAAAAGTATGTTAATTTCAGTGAGGAAATAATTTTAATAAGGTAAAACTTTATTACTTTTAAAGTCCTAAATATTAAGAGTTCTTATACATTTTAAATAAGAAAAGATTTATAGTAAAATTAAATGATTATTCTTAGGTATTAGGAAAATAATTAAATGACTATTCGTAAGCATTAGAAAATTAATTAGAATAATTATTTTGCCCAGTGTGAACTTGATGTTTGGCCATAATGCTATATTTTTAATACATTACTTGCCTTACATGTTATTAGTTTAGTGGTTAATTGTGAGACATTTGAGCTAAATTATGTTGTTTTTATGTGTAGGAGCATCGGAGGACAAAGACGAGTGAAGGTTGTACGAAAAGAGGACAAAAACACAAGAAGAGAGCACAAAGGCACGAAGTACCCAAGCTTGGCGCCAGACCAGGTGTTGCCAGCTCTATAGCATGCTGCTCCTCGCTATAGACCTCGACTCGCCTAGCTTAAGGCGAGCTCCATCAGGCTTTAGACGAGGCTTCGCCTGGCTTATGACGTGCTACAGACCAGGCCTCACCTATCTTATAGCCTAGTTCCCCAGTCCATGAATAAATTATTTCCTACTGAATTTTGGACTTGGAGACTTCTACCCTAGCTTATAATACTAAGGAGGCAAGGACACACTAGGAGTAAGGCGGAGAATTCTTCTACGAGTTTTTCACTTTCTCTTCCAATTTTTTATTATTGGTTATGAATTTAGTATTGTAATTTTACATACTATTATGAATGGATAATTTATTATGTATGATTTTGATGAAACCTTTTGGAGGATAAATTCTTTGTTAGTTTTTATATAATTGAGCTGTTGGATTTTTTTACTCGTTCAACTACGTGTTTATTGTTGTTGATTGAATGACCACCAATTGACTATGCCTATTTAGTATATATTGCTTGAAAAATGGTACACATTTAGGTAGTTGTTGAATAACATCACTCCTAAAGTATATGAGGAATCAATACGGAGGGGTTTAAAGGTGGGAATAGGAATAACAAAACCTTGGTGTGATCTTAGTGAGCACTAAACTAGTGCCAGCTAGCGTAGTTCGAAAGAATACGTCTAGTAAATTGTGGTAGTTGCTCTGAAGAGAATTATGACACCCGAACTACTCATGATTGGTAGAAAATACTTAAGCGATATTGTAGGAGACGTAGCGGGAAGGATTTCAACAATTGGGGAAATCATAACTTTAGGCCTCCTTAATCTTGTCTCCAACCCTTAATATATCTAATTGTTAATTTACTACTTTAAGTTGTAAGTTAATTAGTTAGACATAAGAATCTTAATATTTATAACATAAGAATTGTTCGAGCTTGTCTTCTTAGTGATAATAAACAGTTGTAGCTAAACCTTAGTTCTCTGTGGGATTCGACTCTGGACTCTTAAACCAGATTATATTTGCACCGACAGCTAGACCTTTTAGGAGGCATATTTAGGCGTGCTCAAAACTCTATTTTTAAAGGGCAAAAAAGACGAATGATATTTCGCTACTGACATTTGTGCTTTTAATATAGTATACATAAATAATATATGCCAGCAGCGGACCCAGACTTTTATGCAAGCGGGTTCAGACATATACTGAAAGTCTTCAAAAATAATCGATAGTAAAAGTAACACTAAGTTAACAAGCAAATTACCTAATGCTTTTTATTTTGATTCTGAATAAAACCTTAAAAGAAAATTTATCCGCCGCTCTTTATTTTGTTTTCAATAAAAAACAAAGGAGGGGCAAAAAAGTACTCAATCATAGTGAATCTCTCCTTGTAATCGAGATGAGGTAGCGCTCTCTTTATATATATTAAAAACAAAACTATTTGCCTTTACAATTTAAAAATTTATTGAAGAAATTTTTCGGTAACAAACATTGGTTTGATCCATTTAAAATAGTAAAAATACTAATTCAACTGCACTAGCACTAAACAAAAAACAACTGAAGAGAGAGAGCTAAGCTAAATTAATTTTATATAGAAAGTTCCAAAACAATGGAAAGATACTAAATTAAAGTAAATAATAAAAGAAGATAAGAAGAACGGCAGGCCGAATAAGTGCCTGTCAGCATTTTGAAAATGAGAGAGAAATAAAAAGTGCTTAAGTTCGGAATCGAACTCACGACCAATTGGAGAAATTGAACCCCCTCGTACAAAGATGTCCGTTACCGCTTAAATTTTATACCGTGTGATTCTTTTAATTTTCATATAAAAATAATAAAATATATTTATAATGCGGGTTCAGCTGAATCTTGAACTAATATGGATCCGCCATTAATATATACAATTTGGAACACCAAAAAAAAACCTACTAAGCAACAAAATCGAAAACCTAGGCGGCCAACCGGCCGCTGCTTTGGAACAAGAGACGCTTATTAGTATTTATATATCAGATTTACAGAGAGTGAGAATATTGTATAACTTCGTGGATAATTTTGTGCAGAGATCCGTACAGTTTCTGATATATTAGAAGTGGATGACAATGAACAAATGGAGGCACGCGCTCAAGAAGGAGAGACGAAGGAAACAATAATTTTTTGAGGATTGATTTATTCGCAATACTTATTGCTTTGAAGCCTGCGAGGAATTTTTTTTTTTTCCTCCCCGACTTCTTTTCTTGTATTATTAGCGGTGCAGATCTTTTTGCTTCTTGAAGTTAGTTCTTTTCCATTTTGGTTTCTTAGTCTAACAAATTTGAGAAAATTAACTAGACTAGACAAATATTTTCCAAACTGCTTTTGCAGTACCGATAATATCCCGTTAAAATATACAACTTGCATAAAAATATTTATTATATGCAATCCCGTTAAAACATACAATTTACATGCAACTTATGAGGATACGTAATCTAATTTGATACAAATGACGAATAATCAAATCGAAATTAAAATTAAGTAATAAATGAAGAAATGCAAACCACCCAAGCTAAACAATGATGATCGCGTTGGTTGGTCCTTCTTGGGCAGGGATCGATTATAATTGAAATTGGAACAAGATAATGAGATAATAATTCAAGAGACCAATCTATAGTTGTATTTTTTGATGAGATTCCAAGTGTCCTTACAAATAATTAGACCCCCTTTATATAGTAGGGGAATCCTACTTTAGGTACAATTCTATATAAGGTAAAAAATCTCCTGATTTGCTAATTAAAACAGTTCCATTGATTTGTGCCGGATTCCCCCCGCGATGCTCGTCCCACTATGGATATTATAGCTTTCCGTTATTTAAGTTCGAGGGTCCCCTCGAGCATGTTCGGGGTTAGCATCGGTTCCGAATAACGGGCTCGGTGTTCTCCCCTCGAGCATGTTCTGGGCCAGCATCAGTTCCGAATAATGGGCTCGGTGTTCTTCGAGGACGGACATTCTGACCTCGTATTCTACCTCGATGAAACTCGGGGTCGATCTTCAACCCTTCGCGTTCCGAGCCCGATCTGTTGTGCAATAGTTGAGCCTGATCTTGACCGTATACAGTCGAGCTCGATTTCGACCGTATGCAGATATTCCCCTTGTTTTTCGGAGAGTAATGACAAGAAATGATATGAGCCTCAGATCTTCACTATACGAGCTCCCGATTCTTACTCTGATAAGTGACAATAGACTCATGACATAAGTGGTACGAATTTGATTTAGTGATGATGGTCAAAATCTGCTGGTCCAGCCAAAACTTGATCGGATCAATCAGCAAAATTCCAATGCCTTGTTGTTCTTCAGACGTCTTCGAGCCGTGTTTATGTGGCCATAGCCTCTATAGTTCAGGTAATACCAAACAAGCTTTGTGCCCTCGTGTTTCGTTAACCCGGAATGGCCTTAGTCTTTTAATTCGGGCGTTGCCGAATAAGTTCTGTGCCCTCAAATGCTGCTAACTTGGAACAGCCTTAGCTTTTAAAGTTCGGGGGTTGCCTAGTAGGTCTTACATCCCCTTGAGTGCTGTTAACTCGAAACGGCCTTGGCCTTTTAATTCGGGCGTTGCCAAATAAGCTTTGTGCCCTCGAGAACTGTTGCCTCGGAACGGCCTTAGCCTTTAAAGTTCGGGGGTTGCCTAATAGGTCTTACGTCCCCTTGGGTGCTGTTAACTTGAAACGACCTTGGACTTTTAATTCGAGCGTTGCCAAATAAGCTTTGTGCCCTCGAGTATTGTTGACTCGGAACGGCCTTAGCCTTTAAAGTTCGGGGGTTGCCTAATAGGTCTTACATCCCCTTGAGTGTTGTTAACTCGAAACAGCTTTGACCTTTTAATTCGAGACGTTGCCAAATAAGCTTTGTGCCCTCGAGTAATGTTAACTCGGAATGGCCTTAGCCTTTAAAGTTCGGGGGTTGCCTAATAGGTCTTACGTCCTCTCGATTGCTAATAACTTGGACAGTCTGAGTTTGTTTTTCGGACGGTAGTCCCCGAGTGAGAAAGTGATTATTTGAACTCAGATTATGGCGGCCCTTGGGCTTGTTTTTCGGACTGCAGTCCCCGAGTGAGAGAGTGATTATTCGAACTCAGGTTAAGGCGGCCCTTGGACTCGTTTTTCGGACTGCAGTCCTCCAGTGAGAGAGTGATTATTCGAACTCAGGTTAAGGCAGCCCTTGGGCTCGTTTCCTTTAGGGGATCGGAAGTAGGGAGTTCCTCGAGAAATGTAAAGGAGAAGCTTTAAAAGACAAGCCGTTTGCAAAGAAGAGATTTCACTTTATTCTGCCATGTGTACAAGTTTTATGTCAGAGTTCGATAAGTCTATGTGAGCACGGTTCATTTGACTGTTTGGCCCTTCCATTGAATCCTATTGATCGAGACCCTTCAATCTTGAAGTCTCTTTCCATGCTAAAATTGATATCAGAGGGAAAGAACGTAAGCTTCGGGCTGTTGTTGTGATCATCACCACCGGTTTGTTACCGGCCTTCGATTCTATGTTAGCACAATTTACTTGTTTCCTTGTTAAAAACCTTGCCGTAAAATCCATTTGGGACAAAACCAGTCCAAGGGAAAAAGAGTGCAACACGTGCTTTCAGACTCAACATTTCGTATCGTCCTTTGTTTGCTACCTGCAAGCGTTAGTTTAAAATATAAATAAAATAAAGAAAAGGGTCGTACTTTGGCAGTAATATCGCTTCAGGTGAGTTATTTTCTAGTCATTCACCGTTCATCGTTCCAAGCTTGTAAGATCCCTCTCCGGTGATTTCGATGATAAGGTCCTTCCCACTTTGACCCCAGATTTCCCTAGTTTGGATTCCGTGTGTTCGGTGTGACCTTTCTTATTACCATGTCCCCGATGCCGAAGCATCCAAGGTTGGTCCTTCTGTTGTAATACGTCTTGATTCATTGCTTTTGGGCAGCCAACCGAACAAGGGCGACTTCGTGCATTTCATCTAACAACCCAGGTTCGTATTCATGGCCTCGATGCTTTTTAAGGCCCGATGGACCTATCGAAGCTGTTTTTGGTCATGAGTCCCTTGCTCTAGCCTCGGTCCTCCCTCCTTTCGTTTCTTATTGAGTTCCGCCCCGACCCACAGTTCCTTCTATCTCTATTATATGGCTGATACCAATCTCTGTTTGGTCTTGGTTCGCGATTGATATCTCTTTTGGCTCTGTCGAGGGTCCTTTTGGGATAGATAGACCCCGAAGGCGCTCCGAGCTGATCATCTTCGACTCTGATTTTCGATTGATATCGGTTATGTATGTCAGCCTATGTAACCACCGGGTATTCTATCAAGTTCTTCATTAGTTGCTGTGAAGTCACTGAGCTCTAAATATTAAGTCCCTGAGTGACGGCTTAAACATCCCAATCATCGGCGGCCGGCGGCAGATCCATCCGTTCGGCTTGAAACTGGGACACGAACCCTCGGAGCATCTCGTTATCCTTTTGTTTGACTTTGAAGAGGTCCAATTTTCTGGTCTCGACCTTGATGGCACCTGCGTGTGCCTTTACGAAAGTATCTGCAAGCATAGCAAATGAGTCAATAGAATTAGGAGGTAAATTGTGATACTATATCATAGCTCCCTTTGATAGGGTCTCCCCAAATATTTTTAATAGAACAGACTCGATCTCATCGTCCTCCAGGTCGTTCCCTTTGATAGCACATGTATACGAGGTTACATGTTCGTTTGGATCGGTTGTTCCGTTATACTTGGGTATTTTGGGTATGCGGAATTTCTTGGGGATCAGCTTTGGAGCCGCGCTTGGCGGGAAAGGTCTTTGCACGAACTTCCTGGAATCCGGGCTCTCCAATACCGGAGTTGCTCCTGGGATTTGGTCTACCCTAGAACTGTAGGTTTCCACCTTTTTGTTGTTGGCCTCGAATCTTTTTCTCCCCTGATTCTAACCGTTTTGCCAGCTCCTCGAGCTTCTTTATCATCTCGGGGTTAGTCCCTGATTCATGTTCATTCGACCTTTTTACGACCTATTTGTCCCTACGGGCAATTTGCTAGGATGGGTCTGGCTCATCCCTATTCGGTGCACGGCTTTGGTTTTGTAACTGAGCTATCGCCGCCTGTTGAGTTTGCAACATTTCGAAGATCACTCGTAGGCTGATCCCGTCGTCTTCAACGTTTTGGGTGTTTCGAGTTGCCGATCAGACTTCTTTATAAATGCTATTTCCGGGGGTCGGTAGGTAGGTTCGTATCGACAGCCACATGTGAATTAATGTCAATCTGATCTATGATCGAAATCTTGTTACTGGGCGCTACGTTATTATTTTCACCTTGGTGACCGGATTCGAAGTCGACATGTAGTGGTGCCGATTAAAAGTTTGACATCTCTGTATTATAGCTTGGAATCAAAGACACTTTAAAGAGCAAGTGTGAAGCAGTGTGTGTTATGGAGATTTTTATCAAATAATCACTATTATCCTCAGCCCCACGGTGGGCACCAAACTGTTTACCCTAAAAATCGGTAACAATTGAATTTATACGTGGTCTTAAGGATACGTGATCTAATTTGATACAAATGACGAATAATCAAATCGAAATTAAAATTAAGTAATAAATGAAGGAATGCAAACCACCCGAGCTAAACAATGATGATCACGTTGGTTCGTCCTTCTTGGGCAGGGATCGATTATAATTGAAATTAGAACAAGATAATGAGATAATGATTCAAGAGACCAATCTATAGCTGTATTTTTTGATGAGACTCCAAGTATCCTTACAAATAATTAGACCCCTCTTTATATAGTAGGGGAATCCTACTTTAGGTACAACTCTATATAAGGTAAAAAATCTCCTGATTTGCTAATTAAACGGTTCCATTGATTTGTGCCGAGATTTTCCCCACGATGCTCGTCCCACTACGAAGTATTCTAACTTTCCGTTATTTAAGTTTGAGGGTCCCCCCTCGAGCATGTTCGAGGTCAGCATCGGTTCCAAATAATGGGCTCGGTGTTCTCCCCTCGAGCATGTTCCAGACCAGCATCGGTTCCGAATAACGGGCTCGGTGTTCTTTGAGGACAGACATTCTAATCTCGTATTCTATCTCGATGAAACTCGGGGTCGATCTTGAACCCTTTGCGAGCCCGATCTGTCGTGCAACAGTTGAGCCCGATCTTGACCGTATACAATCGCGCCCGATTTCGGCCGTATACAGTACTCATTGTATGTGATACATTGGCATACAAAAAATATACACCTGATATACAAAATACATTCAACTTATTTATACAATATTGTTTTTTTCCCTCTTCGAGTTTCAATTAGAAATTTTAATCAAAACTAATTCAATTCTTCAAAAAATTCCACCAAAGCTGAGATATAGAGTTCAAATAAGGGTGTGGCCCACCACGGGCCTGGGCCAAACGGGCCTGGCGGGCCTGGGCCTGAGACGGGCCTGGGCCTGGCGGGCTCGTGGGTAGGGACCGGCCCGCTACGGGCCGGGCCCAACGGGCCCAACGGGTTTTTTTTTTTTTTTTAAAAAAAACTACGGAAATTTCTGTTAATAAGCCTTTTATATAATATATATGTTGTATATAATGTATATATATATATAAGT
>MCJB01052801.1:0-30043 GCA_002018475.1 Nicotiana obtusifolia | reverse complement strand
ATATATATATATATATATTAAAGTTATATTCGATATATATAGAGTATAATATAGTATAGTATATATATACTAAATGTATTGCACGCATGCTCCGTAGTACACTTAACTACATATTAATCCCTTGTATTACAAAAGCGTTAATGGCTTATATTTATATTATTTAGACATGCAGTAAATACAAAAGTGAGTTTAATTTTGGTTAAATGTTGACACGAAAGCGACCAACGTCGGTCGCTTATCTCCCCATAAAATTTCCCTCTAATAAGCGACCAACATTGGTCGCAAATATTTATACTTTGCATTTTGCGATCAAAGTTGGTCGCCATTTGCAAATCGGATTGTTTTTTATTTTCCACATAAGCGACCATCGTTGGTCGCTAAGTTTGCCCAAATGTTACTCGTCCTATTGCGACCAACGTTGGTCGCAAATTTTAAACGTGGGTCCACTTTTGCGATCAACTTTGGTCGCAAATTGTGAAATTTCTTTGACCAGATTGGTCTGACCAGTCCGGTCAACATGTTGACGAATTTAGCGACCAAGTAGCGACCAACTTTGGTCGCTAATTGCTTTAAGTTTTTTTTAATTTTTTTTACTAGTGTTGCGACCAATGTTGGTCGCTTTTTTTGGTAGACCAACGTTGGTCGCTAATTTTTGGTCGCAAAAATACTGTTTTCTAGTAGTGATAATTCACTTTCATGGAACATTGCTCGTCTTCTGTGTTCAATTTGAAGAGGAAAACTCACATTAGATAAAAAAGGTTGTCACTTAAATGTCAAAATGATAGAAGTTTCTCAATTATTCAACGTTAAAGTAGACATTTATAAAGTGTATAGTTATGTGTGTATATATGTGTGTTTTTCGGTGTACATTCTTGTGTTTTCAAATTAAAAAGCTGAAGTGACATCTTTTCTTGCATTTCTTGCTCAATCTTAAACATTACTATAATGATTTTTGAAATATTGTACCAATAAAAAAAGGATTCTAGTATGTACACTAATTAATAATTTAAATTTTTTTTATACTATCAATGTAATTTAATTTGTAATAATAGGTTAGGCATTATTATTTTTTATGACAAGATTACCATTTAATGTTTATCATAAAAATTTAGCTGAACTTACCTTACAAGTAACGTGACTGTAAATAATTTTATATAATTAGTACGTAAAAGGGACTGACAAATTCAAACTTTTTTATTTCCAGTCCAAACCAAAAAAAATATATTAATTCATGCATACCGCAAGAGCCAGACTGTTGAATTGGTAACTTAAATCTTTAGTTCTTTTTTGGCATCATTTTATTTACTTCTACACTTCCTTTAGCTGGGAAATAAAATATATATAGTGCATAGCTTCGCCGACTGATATTTTTCAGAAACACTTGCTCATCAATCAAAATCCAAGACTTAAATGAGAACTACCAGATACAAGGAGAATGTCCCTTTGTGCACACATCCGATAAAAATTGAAACGACACAGAGAAAAATGAATACAAGGAGAATATATAACATAAATTATGTACTATACATCAATGAAACCTTAAATTCCTTTTTTTCTAATTAATCCTCTCTCAGAATTTGGGCATACAAACATACCTAATTTGAGGAGGCTCTACATCTCTCTCACTAATTTTCTTAATTATTATCAATATATATCTTAACATTAATTTTAGTAAGGAGGGCGTCCATGTGGCCAAGCAAATGCTTCATGGTTCAACTGTCCACCATTATTAGGTAGCAAATTTGGTGGCAAATTATACAATGTCTGCATATTTGAAGATGGAAGTTCACCCATACCACCTTGTTGTGGTGGTGGTGGTGATCCACTTCCTCCAAGTTGTCCTTGTGCTGCGGCGGCGCCTCCACCTTCTTCCTCCTCTTCTAACGGTAACCTCTCATAAGTAGCATTTGAGAAAGTAGAGGCAATCACAATAACAGGTCCTGAAGCTACTAATGACCCTTCTACACTTCCGCCTACGACCTGTCCAGATATAATATAATTATGTAATTATTTAGCAGTTCTTCTGTTATTTGCTTTGGAAGCTTTAGAATTAAGCAAAAAAAAAATTAGGAATTCCTTAGAATTACCAAAAGTATGTGTATTGAACTACTTAGGTGCTACTGGTTTCGGCCGGTGCACTAAGCTCCTGCTATGCGCGAGGTCCAGAGAAGAACCGAACCATAAGAGTTTAGAGTTTACTGTACGCAGCCTTACCATGCATTTATACAAAAGACTGTTTCTATGGCTCGAACCAATGACCTAGCGTGTTACTGATGGCACTTACTTTTGTAATGATGCATATAATTATTTATAATATTATCGTTCTTAGCAAACAGCAAACTATTTTATAACCAAGAATTGGTTATACAATTCAATAGTACCTGTCCTTGTCCACCTGCTAGGTATATAGTCAATCCTGTTGACCCAGGCGGAGCAGGACTTGGGAGGAAAGCGCCGGTCAACGATAAAATCTGGAAACGACCATGTAATGCCATGACAGCAGTACCAGGAGCAGATGGTTGTCTTAGGGTTACATTTGTTACTGTTCCACTGGCACTCAATACACAAACACCTCTTTGACGCTTTCTTGCAAACTGTGCTATGCTTTCAGCTACATCTTCACCATTTGCTACTTCCATAACATGACTTCTTAATCCATTTGGACTATCCCTTGTCACGAAAATTGGCGGTTTTGGCTTATTTTTCGAGCCGCGAGGGCGTCCACGAGGTCGGCGCGTGCCGATCTCAATTGCGCCCTCCTTTGACTCTTCACCGTGGTCTTTTTCTTCATCATCATTATCTCTTGATCCAATGTTGTCGTTCATAGATATGCCTAGATCTGGCTTCTTGAGTGTCGGTGCACCGGCTTGGGATGATGTTTCAACTCCAGCTAGATTTACTTGACCTGTCCACCATGGGTTTGCCATGTTTGAAGCTGAAAATCGGGTCTTTTAAGTGGACAAATGATTAAGTTAAACCGAGGAAAAATAATAGAAAAGATAGTACTCTTAGCTGCTTAGATCTTTGATCCTTCCTCCATTGGTATTATGTGAAATTAAGTAAAAGATTAACATAGATTGAAAATTTGAGACCAAGGGTTTAATTTTTGTTTATATGGTTATAAGGGAGAAGAGAAAAGGATGAATCCGCTGATCGATGAATTCAACAACGATCTAAACTAGGGCAGAGAGAGAGAGGGAGAGGTTGGGGTTTGATGATGATGATAATTGAGGAACAAGAAGAAAGAGTTAAGAGATAGAAGGTGGGGGTTTCCTCGCTTTTTAATTTTTTTACCCTTTTGACTTAATTATGAGTTTAAATATTATACATAAAAGGATAATTCGGTACATGAAGTATTATGTGTTCATATAGAAGAAGGAAAAAAGTTGCACCCAAGGAATATGATGTAAGCATCTCAAGGAAGTGAGTTTACGTGTTATGTATGACGGTATAAAAAATATTTAAATAATGAGATCACTTAAATAATCACAAGTAAATCTCTTGATATACATTAATTTATAATATGGTAAACATAATAATTAATTTGCTGTATATCATGGGTTAAAATTTATTGATAATATAAAAGAATATTTGCATTGTCAAAATTATAATTTAAATCTTTTACTTTGTACATTAACTTATATATTGCACCGATAGTGTAAAGAATATGTATTATCAGAATACTTTAATTCGTCTTTTCAGTTTTTAATATTTTTTTTATGAATAAATATTATAATTATTTTTTAAGTGATCTGATTTTGTAACAGATGTATAGAAGTTAATTTCACTTCTATAATGGTTTGGGTGCTTTTTTAGGATGTGTTCTTAGATTTTACGTGGTGGCCGTGGTTTTCAATTTATTTACGTCAAACTTCAAAGTTCTTGGATATGTTTCTCTCCCAAGCTCTCTCTCTTGAGAAATGAGAAATACAGTGTGTGTGAGAGAGAAAACAGAGAGATATGTCTCGAGAACTAGGGTTTATGCGTGGGTTCTTGTACTCGTGTGGAAGTGGGTTGCACGTTCAATTGCTCCTTTTAGGGGCGGAGTGCAATAATAGGTACGAATTCAGATGAATCTGATATTAATTGGTTTGACCTTATATTTATATTAAAAAATTTATTATATATTTTGTTAATTGTTAACTTGGTAATCATTAAAATAAGTAACAAATTTGATGATTTCTATGAATTAAACTTCAAATTTTAACTTTGTCTCTAATTCTGCCTCCTGTATAATAGATGTATTTGCTATATAGAATTGAATGACTTGACAAGGTTTTTTTTTTAAGAAAAAAAAAAGGACATGAAGAAAAATGATATATATATGCAAACAAACGGATGATAACAGAAAGTAGATTCCATAGTGTTGTTAAACATGCCTGCTAATTAGATGCCTTCCTTGTATTCAAGTAAAATAAATTCTTATGTCTCTCAAAGTAATTTGTTGCTATATATTATATTGGAAATGATTAGTATAATAATCAGGGTGCTAGAATTTGAATTTTAAATTTAAAATAAAATTGTGACCTAAAACTAATATACAATAACGAGTAGACTAAAGAACGAGTACTAACATTTAATATATATTTAAAAAGTATCAATTACTTTATTTCAATTGCACTCGACCAATTACTTTATTTAAAAAAATAATATAAGAGGTCAACAACTGATCAAACACAAAAGTTTAATCTGAAAACTTCTAAAGTCACTAATTTTATTAAGGATATTGGTCTCATTAAAAAAGTAAGAAACTAAAAACAAGATAATAGGACCACACACCTTGTCGGAAACTCGACTTTTAAAATTTTAGGAAGAACAAAAATACAAATTGACAAAGAGAATAAAGGTCAAAATATGGGACAACTCTAAAATCAAAGATTAAAAATTAAATTTTTGTATAAAATGTTAACACAAATATGAAATATAAGAGGGAAACAATGACAAAAAAAAAACAGAAAAGTAGGAGAAAGAAAGGAGAAATAATATATACAGAGGTCACCACTCACTAGAAGGAAGAAGAAGGGAGCAGAGTTGGACAGACAGTTTCTTTGAACTTTTGGCAGAATCCTAGCGTGACGTCTTTTTTTATTTAGAGGAGCAAATTTTTTTTGTTCAATTTGATTTATGTTTTAATTTCTTGCAAATAAAACAAGGTACTAAGTCCTAACGGGCTTCTATGTTACTAAGTCTTGATGGGTATCTTCGTTTTGGACTTTAAAGTCCTGTATGTCTTAATTAAGTTTGTGGTTTTTCTTTTTTAAAAAGAAGAAGTTGTAAAAAAGTTAAGTTGCTTTCAGGGAGAATCAAACCTGCATCATTTGGCTCCGAATCCAGAATCTTGACTGCTGAACCCAAAGCTATTTTGTTAATGGGTTCGGTATATTATATTAGTATAGGAACATTAAATTTTTTAATACAAATACAGAGTGCGAGAAAAAATTACAGGATTCACCCAAACTCGCACTCATTACTGTAGCTCAGCCCCTGATAATAATGAGAAATAAAAGTCTCAGATTATCCTCTTCATATCCACCACCTTAGGCTTTTTGTCAAAATCTCATGTGTTGCGAGCCTAATCCTTTAACCTTTTCTTTATTAATTTATCCACTAGATACTTTACACTATAATAGACTAAAGGACTTAAGGAAAAGATGGTTTCTAGGCAATTAGTGTAGAATTTCTCCTTTTTGGAATATTAAACAATAACAACCACCCACGTATCTCAAAACTCAAAAGGACTATAAAGTAATACTTTGTTGGGTTCTCCACAATTGAGCGTAATGTACCAAATCCGGTTCTTTTGAATTATGAATCAAACCTAGATATAAAATAATTTAACTTATAAAATAATTGGTCAAACTTTTAACTTTTTATGAACCTAAGCCTAGTGTGTGTGTCTTAGGGATGGTGGGAACAAGCGTGGTAATTTTATAGTTAATATAGCTAATTTATCTTTCCAGAGAAACACTTTAAAATACTATAAGAAGTTTATGAAATGCGTTTTATATTAATTTAGATATCATAGTTTCCCCTACTACATTTTAATAGTACATTAGGGGATAATCGATGCACTTTAATAATAGGTGGGAAATACATGTGTACGAACTCTTAGGTCGAGTGAGTTAGCTATTGCTAATTTGTTCTTTTTGTCATCATTTTAAATGGAGGAAATTAAAAGTTTTTAATGTCTCCAATGTTATGGGGTTTGGACTATTAGTTGGATAAATCCAATTTAGGTTTTAAATCTATCTTGTATGGTTGAGGGTATTAGTTAAAGTTTTTATAATCTTTTAATTGACTGATAAGCTCTTTGTTGATATTTAATTAAGAAGATGAAATGTTCACTTCCTATATGGTTTTGAGCATTCTCATCTCAAGAGCGCTAGTTATTGATATTAAGTTAAGAGAAATATCTATTTTCTTGATCACGATATTAGAGTCTAACTCATCTTTAATTATGAGTAATTATGCGTTATGTTATCAACATTTCAATTGTCCAAATTGTTAGGGGTTATCCTGCTTTTCTTATCTTATTATTATTTTCTTATATCTTGAACGAAAGGACAATATATTTATCATAATTGAATTTTCCTTTTTGTAGAAGAAAATTATAATTCTTTTCTGTTTGGCTAGTCATTTTTCTTGTAGAAAAAGATTTGGACTCCTATAAATTGAGGATCCTTATTTCTCATTCAGTAGCATCCACAATGTAGTCATATGAGGTTTGAGAGTCGTGTTTAAAAGGAGGGGAGAAAAGTGTTAGCGTGTCACTTGTGTTTGTCTCTTCGTGAGATTGTTCTCTCGATATTTGTATATAGTGGATTTGCTCATCTTCGTCGTAGACATAAGTCAGTTACCGAACTACGTTAAATATTTGTGTCTCTTTTAATATATATATTTTTTTATTGTTAAATTTATCGACGCTCAAAAGTTTGCTTTAGCGGCTCTCGTATCCACATGCTAGTGTGAGGTATTCCATGTCAGGATTGAAATTGGAATTTGAGTTTAGACGAATGTCCTTTTCTTCTTTAAATAGTCTGCATTAATTATAACAAAAACTGCAATGATACGGCTTATTCTTTTTATAACCAGTTGTCGCTTCAAGGGCAGGTTCACCAAGATTTTTGCAAACCCTTGCTATCCAGTATAATAATATATATGCCACTATTAGGTATTGAAAGGGATCATTTTCTAATAACAAATTATCCCCTCGATTAAGGAAATGTGGACTACAAATTATAGCGTTAAGTAGAATAAAAAATATCCTATGATGGAGAGTAGAATCTCTCTGTTGATAAGATCAAACTTTATATGAATAGAAAACTTTACCAATGGTAATTTTTTATTAACTTTTTACCATTTGTTATTCTGTCGTTTCTTTCAACAAATACATCGAGTCATAAGGTGTTTCTTTACCTAACTTAAGGCTTTTTATTGCTTCTCTTCCAAATAATTATGGTTTCTTCCCCGGGTTCTTTACAATGATTATATTTATTATTTATTTTTTAATCATATACATAAATTATATTAATTATATACGTATTAAATATAATTAATATTTATTATACCTCCGCTAATTATTGTTTTCACGTTTGAGTAAGCAGCTAAACGGGTTAATTCTTCTTCTTCCCCCTACTTTGGGCTGGCCATTCAAAATGCAGCAAAGACATGAGGTTAGAAAGTTCAGGTTTCTCCATATTTCAATTAAAGAAACAGGCACCAAGGAGTAGCTTTAAGTATTTTTGAAATTTAAATGAAGTAACCAATGATCACATTAGTTGAACCAAATATTACCTATTTATTTGGTGCAAAAGGATGACATGCTTACACGTCGCCCTCACACAAGGTAGAGGCAAGATCTAAATTGAATTTCTCAAAATCAATTTCATGAAGAAGGGCAGCCCGTAATTGTTTAAAGGCTTGTTATTTAGGAATTAACTAGTGCATCCTGAATTTTAGCTTTTGAGTTCAAACTTTAAGGACAAAAGTATCCCGAATCGTCCTAAAGTTAAGACTTTTAGTTTAAAATTTAAGAACAACATAAATACTAACTAATTTCTAAATAGCATCCCTGATAATGGCTATATGTGCACTTTCCTCGCTCGTTTAGGACCATACACACATAGTGAAGAAATTTAGGATTTATGGATCCGGGTTGGTGTACCCTTTGGACAATGCAATAATTAGAGCAATTCTTATTGTGGTATCTTTACAACGGGTTGTCTTTCAATGGACGCATTCTTTCATAAATAGTAACAACATTTCGAGTAACACATCTTCATAAAATAACATAACCATCCCAAAAAGTAGGGGACTAACTTAATTTGAATCTGTAGTTTCGACATATTGATGAAATTTGCTAAATACAACACCAACACATTAAAAACACGCACACACGCACAATTATTTCATCAATCAATCTCATTCCCAACAAGAAAATGGTGGATATATAGAAGTAATTTCAGAGATTGAAATAGAAATCTTAAGTGCCCTATGGGCTCCTTGACTCTAATGTCAGAAGGAATGTAAAAGAATCTACCTTGTATTAGTACTAACATATTAATGTTGGGAAAAATAATATTCCGTCCAGGAATAATATTAACGGTAAATAACTATAACACAAGAGAGTAACAACGACATCAAATCTTTTAACGGGATAAAATATAATATTTGAGCGGAGCAATATTACCACAATAATATTACAACTTAGTAGTGTCAAGAGAGTACTACAATTTTAAAAGAAATAATTCTCTTTATTTTAAACACTTCATTACAACATTACTCACACTCACTATTTATCTCACAAACTACAATCTATGAATTACTCTCTCTAACTTTTATTGGTTTACTCTGTTTTTGGTGTGTTTGAAATGAGGCAACATCTTTCCTATTTATAGTTGAACAATGCTCACCAAAATCAATCAAAATCTGTTCTGTTGCCTACTTGCCAATTTGCAAGATCGCAAATTGGTTATAAAATTTGGTTCCACCATCCAAGCTTACATCCGCCCACTATTGCCTTTGTTTCAACCAATCACATCTCTTTTTTTCTTTTTAATTGTTTATTTTATTTAGGAACTGATCCCACAAATCTCTCCCTTACTTTTGATTTTTCTTTTTCATTTCAATTTTTGATCTCAATCTCTGAAAATCTTCAAACTTGCGGGGCTTAAAAGATATTCGCAATTTGATCATGAGATTTTACATACTTGAGTTCAACTTCCTTTTTGGCAATGTATTCTTTGATGAAGTGATACCTTGTATCTATATGCTTGCTTCGGTCATGATACACTGGATTCGTGGCAAGTGCCTGCGCGGATTTATTATCAATACAAATCTCTGTAACTTCAATTTGTGGTAAATTGAGCTCCTTCAATAATCTTCTCAACCAAATAGCATGACATGTACATGATGTTGCTGTTATATATTCAGCTTCACAAGTCGAGAGAGTAATAATGGATTATTTCTTTGAACTTCAAGAAATAACAGAATCACCCAAGAAAAACACAAAGCCAGATGTGCTTTTTCTATCATCAATATCTCCCGCATAATCACTATAACAAAATCCCATGAGGTTAAAATCACTAGAAGAAGAATAAAATAGCCCAAAATCAACCGTACATTTTAGTTAATGAAGAATTCTTCTAGTGACTTTCAAGTGAGTGGAGTTAGGAGCATCTATGAAGCGACTTACTACTCCAACTGCAAAGAATATATCTGGCCTGATACAAGTCAAGTATTTCAAACTTCCCAAAACATTTGAAAAATGTGGGATTCACTTTTTCTCCTTTGTCAAACTTGGACAATTTTGTCCCACTCTCCATTGTCGTGTTCACGGAGTTGCAATCGAGCATGTTAAACTTCTTCAATATCTTTTTTGTATAGCTTTCTTGAGAGATAAAAATTTTCTCCTCCATCTGCTTCACTTCTATGCCCAAGAAGTATGACATGAGTCCCATACCCGTCATCTCGAACTCACGGGACATATCTTTCTTAAAAGCTTCAAACAAATTTGAGTTATTACCTGTGAAAAAAATATCAACAACATTAAGACAAACAAACAAGATATCTCTATTAGTATGAACTTTAAGGTAAAGAGCATATTCATGGAGACAACGAGTAAAACCATTGTCTTGAAAATACTTGTCGATGTAACTATTCCATGCATGTGGTGCTTGCTTCAATCCATATAAACTTTCTTCAACCACAACACTTTATCTTCGTGGGTTTTGACCACAAAGCCCAATGGTTGTTCAACATTGACTTCTTCTTCAAGATAGAGAAGAAGTCTGACTTGACGTCTAGTTAATGGATCTTCCACTTCATTTGTGCCTCCAAAGAGATCAGCAAACGAATCGTCTCCATGCGGGCAACAGGTGCATAAAATTCTTCGTAGTCAATGCCTTGCCTTTTCTTGTAGCCTTTAGCCACAAGTCATGCCTTGTATTTCTCCACATCTCCATCAGCATTCTTTTTTGTCTTGTATACCCATTTAACTCTAATTTCTCGATGACCCTTGGGAATTGTTATTAACTCTCAAGTATTATTCTTCTCTATTGACTTGATCTCCTCCTACATGTCTTGTCTCCACCTTTTGTCTATAACAGTTTCATCAAAGTTCATTGGTTCACTATCAGCAAAGAGACAATATAAAGAATCAAAATTTGTAACTTCTTCTGTGACATCATAGAGCTCTTCAATACTCATCATTCTTGGAGTTCATTTGAACTTTCTTGAGAAGAAAGAGATGCAACATTGGTTGGAGAAGAAGGTGGAGTTGTATCCTGCAAAGGTTCCACGGTCTCTAGTTCTTCTTCATCACCAAAGTATGGAAGAAAATCATATGAAGTTTCTTCCTGAGCTTCCCAATTCCATGCTAAATCCTCATCAAATTCAATGTCACGACTCACCACTACCTAGCCGCTGCTTGGGTTGTATAACTTGTAGCCTTTTGAACTCGTATCATAGCCAACAAATACATGCTTGACACTTTGATCGTCAAGCTTTGCTCTCCCTTGCCGTGGCACATGAGTATAGGCTATGCTCCCAAAGATTCTCAAATGCTTGAAACTTGGCTTTTTTTCACTTCATGCTTCTTGAGGAGTTTGATCTCTAACATTTCTTGTTGGAGACCTGTTGGTCAAATAAACTGCACAAGAAACAGCTTCGGCCCAAAATTCCTCAGGCATACTTTTAGCTTTCAACATACATCTAGCCATATTAATAATCATTCGATTTTTTCTCTCTGCAACTCCATTTTGTTGGGCGAATAAGGTACCGTTAAAGGGTGACGAAATCCATGAGACTTTCAAAAGTCATTAAATTCTTTTGAAATGAATTTGCCTCCTCTGTCGGACCTTAAAGCTTTTATTTCAAAGTCACTTTCTTTTTTCACAAGTACTTTAAAATTTTTAAAAGCAGCAAAAGCTTCAGATTGTTTGTTCAAGAAATAAACCAAAGTCTTTCTACTAAAGTTATCAATGAATAGCAGAAAGTGTTTACTTTTACCAAAGAAAAGTGGATTGATTGGCCCACACACACCTATTCTTTCCCATATGTACTTTAGCAATTAGAATTCCACCTGAATCTCTAAGTCAAAGATGCATATTTTTCATGTGGATATCATATCCCTTTTCAAGAAGTCGTCCTAAACTCAAAATATTACTTTTTAATTTTGGCACATTATAAACATCTTGAATTAACTTGTGGCTACCATTTTCACAGGAGATCAAAATCGCACCTATCATTTTGATTTGAATCTTTGAGGTATCTCCAAAGGACACATTGCCTCTCACCATTTTATTTATCTCCACAAACTTGTCTTTGCATCCACACATACGATTGCTTGCCACATTGTCCAAATACCACGAGCTACTATCATCCATGTCTTCTTCCTTGAGTGCCAAAAATAATGTTGACTCATCTTCTTCTTTCTTGTCATCAACGCTTTCTCTTCAACGCTTTGTCCATTATTTTCTTGATGGTAGCCACATCCTTTTTTCCTCTTCTTTGTCCGCGACCACGACTTCTGAATGTTTGGTGGATTTTAACTTTATTGTTGAAGTTGTTACCATTACTTCTTCCTCTTCCACGACCACCACAGCCTCGTCCTCAGCCATTTCCTCGATAGCTCTTTTCACCTCCATAATCCTTAAAAGATGTCTGAGTTTTAAGAAGTTGCTCCAGCGGCATTTCTTGTATCCTCTTGATCTTTTCTTCATGGGCCTGTAAAGAACCCTCCAATTGCTCCACCATCATAGAGTCTAAATATTTAGACTCCTCCATATCACACACCACAAAATCAAATTTAGGTGTTAAAGTGCGAAGGATCTTTTCTACCACGCGGGAATCTTCTATGTCCTCCTGGTATCTTCTTAATTGATTTGCAACAACCTTCACTTTTGAACAATAATCAAAAATGCATTCGATTTCTTTCATTTTTAAAACTTTAAAATCATCCCTTAGAGTTTGAATTTTACCTTCCTCACCTTGTCAACTCTTCGAAGAAAATTTTGTAAAATCTTCCAAGTTTTCTTTGAGGTAGTAGCATCTGCCACCTTCTCAAACATGGCATCATCCAAACATTGGTGGATAAATGTGAGGACTTGTTGATCCTGCTTCCTTGTCTTTGCCAAAACATATTTTTCATTTTGAGGCAGAGCTTCCTCATTATCTGATTTTGCATACACTCTGTCTACTATTTTCCACACATCTTAGGAGCCAAGAATGAACTTCATACATAGACACCATTTCTCATAATTTTCTTTTGTGAGAAGGGGAGTACTGAAAGACAGCGAACTTCTCCATGGCTCTGATACCATGTTGTTGGGAAAAAATAATATCCCGCACAGGAATAATATCCATGGTAAATAACAATAACATAAGAGAGTAACAATGAAACCAAATCTTTTAACGGGGTAAAATACAATACTCAAGCGAAGTAATATTACCACTATAATTTTATAACTTAGTAGTATCAAGAGACTACTATAATTTTAAAAGAAATAACACTCTTTATTTTAAACACCTCACTACAACAGTACTCGCACTCACTATTTATCTCAAAGACTACAATCTGTAGATTACTCTCTCTAGCTTATATTGCTTCTCTCTGTTTTTGGTGTGTTTGGAATAAGGCAACATCCTGTAACGACCCGGCCGGTCGTTTTGAGAGTTGTAGCCCCATTCCCCCATTTTTTTCTCATTTTATGCTTATTAGTTGCTATGTGACTTGCTGGGGTTGTTGGTTCGGTTCCGGCGATGTTTCAGAATGAGTTGAAACACTTAGTCTCAAGGTTGGAAGCTGAAGTTAAAGATTGACTGGATATTAACTTATGAGTAAACGACTACGAAATGGAGTTTTGATAGTTTTGTTAGCTTCACTAGGTGATTTTGGACTCAGGAGTATGTTCAGATAGTGATTTGGAGGTCCGTAGTTGAATTAGGCTTGAAATGGTGAAAGCTGAAAATCTAGAAGCTTTGTAAATTGGAAAGTTTGATCAAGAGTTGACTTTGTGGTTGCCTGGCTTGGAATAAGTTTCTAGGAGTTGAAGTAGGTCACTTGTGTCATTTGTGACTTGGGTGCAAAATTTAAAATCAATCTGACTTGATTTGATAGGTTTTAACTCGAATGTAGAAGTTGGAAGTTCATAAGTGCATTAGGATTGAATCGATACATGATTCGTGATTTTAGCATTGTTTTATGCGATTTGAAGGCTTAACTAAGTTTGTATCGTGTTTTAGGACTTGTTAGTGTGTTTGGTTGAGGTCCCGGGGGCCTTGGGTGGATTTCAGAAGGTTAACGGATCAATTTTGACTTGGTATTATGGCTGAAGTTTTTCTGGAGTCTGTGTCTGGTTTCCTTGTACGTGATCGCATAGGAAAGTCCGTGATCGCATAGGCTAGTTGGAGCAGCTGAGGTATCTTGTTCTATGCGATCGCCAGCTATTGAATGCGATTGCGTAAGCTGGAGGAGTTAGTACACCGCGAATGCATGGGCTTGGGCGCGTTCGCGTAGAAGAAGTGTAACAGCAGATGATTTCGCTCGTTGTTCTTCGCAATCACGTGAAGAGGGACGCGATTGTGTAGGTCTGAGGAGGCAGTGGTCCGTGTTCGCGTGGACTTGTCTGCGTTCACGTAAGGTTAGATTTATAGGCTGTTGAGTTGTGCTTCGCGATCGCGAAGGTATTTCCGCAAGGGTTTGAGTTCGTAACACAAATTTGATTTTGGGAGCTCGGTGGGAGGCGATTCCTGAAGAGATCTTCAAGGGAGTGATTGGGGTAAGTGTTCTTACTTAGTTTTGGTTAAATTCCATGTTTATGTCTTTGATTTCATCATTTTAATTAGTGATTTGGGTTGGAAAATTGGGAGGAAATGGAGGAATGTTCTTAGACCGAATTTTGGGAATTTGATCCAGATTTTGGTATCGGATTGGAGTAATTATTGTATGGGTGGACTCGTGATTGAATGTGTGTTCCGATTTTGTGACTTTTATTGGATTCCGAGACATGTGCCTAGGGTTTGACATTTGAGTTCATTTTTTGACTTTTGATTAAGAACTTTACATTTTTATTATTTGGAATTGATTCCTATAGCTTGAGTTGATCGTATCGTATTGTTTTTGTGGCTAGATTCGAGGCATTCGGAGGCCATTTCGCGAGGCAAGGTCGTGTTGGAATAGAGTTTTGCACAGTTTGAGTTAAGGAACACTTCTAAACTGGGTTCTAAGAGTATGAAACTCGAATTTTGTGTTATGTGATTGTTGTTGAGGCGACGCATATGCTAGGTGACGGGCGTGTGGACGTGCACCGTAAGAATTGTGACTTGGTCGATTCCATGTGTTGAAGCAATCGAGCCGCCAGTCATGTTAGAAATCCTGCTTAGGCTCCGTTGGTACTGTTGGGACCCACAGAGGTCGTGTTACATGTTGAATTATTTGCTTAATTTGTCAAATTGTACTCAGTTGCAGTTATTATTTGCATAATATGTCTCAGTCATTGTTGTCTTTTATTTGATACATCATATCATTATTGTTTGGGCTGAATATCATAATTCTCGTGGGCCCGAGAGACTAGAGAGATTAATGACTGAGTGAGATTAAGGGTCTATTATGAGTGATATTCATGGGATCGGGCTGCACACAACAGCAGGCTTTAGTGATTCATGTCAGGATTTGACTTCTTATAGCGCTTGGGCTGGAGCGGCCCCTTCGGAGTTTGCACATCCACAGTGGGCGCAATGTTAGCAGTTATTTACATTTGAACTGGATCTGCCTTGTTCTGTGTTGAGTTTTATTGCAAAACCTGAAAGCATGTCTAAATTCTTATACCTTTACTTGTAGTTTATATAAAATATCACTGTCATATTTGTTGCAAGTTTCTATACTGTTAATACTGCACGTGGACTGTATTACTCAAACTCATCACTACATTCGGTCCAAAAGTTAGATTTGTTACTTATTGAGTTGGTTGTACTCAAGCTACACCCAACACCTCGTGTGCATATCCAGGTGTTTCCGGTCACAGCGATTGCTGATTCACCGAGTTCAGACATTTGGAGATCTTCGAGGTAGTTGCTTGGCGTCCACAGACCTTGGCTGTCCTTCCCTATCTTTCAGTTCATTATTTCAGTTCCACTTTCCAGACAGTGTACTAGCCTATGTCATTATGTAGATGCTCATATACTCAATGACACCCCAATTTTGGGAAAACTTATGTATTGAGTTATGATATTCTATCTTGTTTTTATGAGATTTTTATTTATTTAAACTATTTATTTAAAAGTGTTGAAATGTTTGAGCAGATGGCTTGCCTAGTACCATGATAGGCGCCATCACGACAGGTTGACTTTTGGATCATGACACATCCACCTATTTATAGTTGAACGAATGCTCACTAAAACTAATCAAAATTTGTTTTGTTGTCTACTTGCCAATTTGCTAGATTGCTTATTGGTTATAAAATTTGGTTCCACGGCAACCGCTCGCTATTGCCTTTGTTTCAACTAATCACATCTCTTTCTTTTCTTTTTTTTATTTTCTTTCTAATTGTTTATTTTATTTAGGGACTAGTCCCACAATTAATTGGTAGATGACATTAAGCCAAAATTCTCATTTGTCATGACTTATTGGACTGCATCTTCTAATTCTTGAGCATTGTCTGTCGCTTCATAGTCATGGCGCTGATTCGCATACCAGAAACTTGGGCGAGTCAGGCTAATAAAAAGGGAAAAATATATTTTTAAAGAGAAAAGTAATAAATTGTACAAGACAAAGTAGGTTTATATGGTTCGGTAATTTTTGCTTACTTCACGATCACACAAAGAATAACGCTTCATTGATATAAAGAGAAAAAGAAGAATTTCTAAAAATAGAGTACAACTGAAAAGGGAATACCTATTTATAGGCAAATGAATCAGCTGAAATCTTCAGCAAAATGAAAACATGCGACAGGACGGCACCGCTAGTGTAAATCAATTTAATCCATTCACATTTTGCCGTCTTTCGTTGTGACTTCCTTTCTTTCTTTGTCTTTTGCATATATTTTTTTCTTCTTTTTTCGTTTATTTCTTTCTATAACTTTTTCACTTTTTATTTTGTCTTCTCTCTTTTCTTTCTTTTACAAACAATAGGTTTTGCTCCCATCAAAACTTATATAATAGCAAAACAAAAAGTTAAAGGAACACAGGAACCATTAATATACCATAATAATACTCCAAACGACTTGTGTTTACGTCTTCCTTAAACCAGGATCTAAAAGATAGGATGAAGACAACACTTAAGAATTTGTCAATGCCAGTGGCAAATTCGCTAGATTCTGGCCCATACTGTTTCATTGACTCACAAACTTGAGTTCCAACGAAATCTTTGCAGCCACTCAAGCAAAATCCATAGACCGGCCAATATGAACTGCGGTATCAGCCAAAAAACACTAATTATCTTGTAAATATGTACCTCGAAATAACTATAATCATCCTCGGCCTTCAGTACTTCCGTTAGTAATTTGTATTTGCTAAGTAATTCTGGAAATAAAAAAACAGAAATGTAAAAGAAATAAAATTTAATCCGAGCCCATTGAATTTATAATATTTTTTTAAGAAATTTAATCCCCTCCAAATACTCGAGGTTGTTGATTATTTTCTTTCAGGATAGAACATATTAACACTGGTGTAGCGGTACTTCAAACTGCAGTGATACAACAAACACAATGATCGGTAGCAAATCACACTTACTGTTGTTTTCTTTCAGTTAAAACAGTGCAGAAGAAAGACGGATAATTCATAATTTCATAAGAAAAATCTGACGGAATGTCCTGGTATTTATAGCCAATAGGTTGGGTTCAAACGAAGAGGTGTAGCTCTTCAGGATGACTGCGTAAAACAGTCATTACGTATATGGCTATTTACGCAAAATAAAACGGAAAAATCAAACGCGGAGGAAAATTTATTTGCTGTTACAAAAACAGCTAATTTGGATTTAAAATTTTTTATGTTAATCAAATAAATTTGGTCCAAAAAATTAGTCAATCAATCAAAATTCGAAGCCGAACGACGATGGCGCGAGGCTTGCCTTCTTCTCAACTCTTTAAAATCTAGAAGATCAATTTATATATATATACACACACACACACACCCATCAAAACTCTTTTCTTCCTCCAACATGGAACAATGTTCTTTTGTCAAAGAGAGAAATTTAAATATTTTATTTTTTCCTCCATTTCCCATTCGTTCTATTTTTAAGCTATTACAAGCTTAAACCCAACAACTTCTGCATATCCAAGCCTGTAATCTTCGACCCTCCAAGCAATTAGTCAACATAATACAGCAAAAAACATTCCAATTCTAATTATGTTCAGTGGACGTCGTGGATTTCTTTTACTGTTCGCTAACCATGAAGATACGATTGATGTAATGGAACTTTTGAAGGACATGGTAATAACAAAAACGACATTGGGACATGGGATATCTTGTTCTCCATGTAATTAGCTTGTTCATAAAAGAAGGTGTTCGCTCTAGTCCCTACGAGACTATATCCAAAAAAGGTTAACCAAAGAGGAAGCATACTTATGCACCTTTGCTACCTCAAAAAGTCTACCTGCAGTCTCTTACTCTATTAATACTGGACAAGGAGGCGATAGCTCCAAAATGACGGCTTTATCTAGCCATCCGCAATTTAGAAAATACAGTCAAATTTATTAATAAGTCCTATTTGTTCCGATATTGTTTAGTTGATATAGTGAAGTTGTGTATGGTAAAATCGGATTTACCCATGAAAGGATGAATCGAGATCGAACCTCGGCACCGGTCATCCAGCCAGCAATCGAGGTCGAACCTCAGCACCGGTCATCCAGCCAGCGATCGAGGTCACATATTCGATGTCGAGGTCGAACCTCGGCACCGGTCATCCAGCTAGCAATCGAGGTCGAACCTCAGCACCGGTCATCCAGCCAGCGATCGAGGTCACATATTCGATGCCGAGGTCGGAACCATAAGATCAATACCAGGATCGAAGCTACGGTTTCGACAGCAGGATCGAAACCATAACTCCGATATCGGGCTCGACATTGCAGTCACGAGGTCACGTCAAATCCCGCCTTTGTGATAGCCGATGTGTCCGTTATACCAGCTGTCAGCTCGCACTCAAAAGTCAAGAACACTGTTCAAGCTATACCAAACATGCAGAACCCTCACCAAACCTGCAGTACTTTTACCAAACCTGCAGTACTTTTACCAAACGTGCATGGTCTTCACCAAATATGCAAGGACACTGTGATGATTATCAAGGACACTTTATGGGCAGAAGGTTTTTTTTTTTATCTCCTCTATATATATACTAGACCTATCAATGTAAACAGGACCGGGACACACAAAAAAAAAAGAGCAAGCAATATTGATTTTCAAGCCTTGTGATTGTTCTTCATCTTCCAAGTATCATATTCTTTGCATTCTATATTTACTCGCTTAGTATCAAATCTTGCCACTTATCTATAAGTTCCCACGCATAAATTCAATTGTTTTACTTCTGATTTTTGGGGTAAACAGTTTGGCGCCCACCGTGGGGCCTAGATAATTGTGGTAATTTGATACCAAATTTCTGGATCATACGCTACTTTCTTTCCTTTCTTCCAAAAAGACTTCTGAAAAATACAAAAAAAAAATGTTGAACCTGCAAAATGCACCTCTTCACATTGATGGAGGATCTGGCCACCAAGATGAAAATAACAATACAGTTAAGGAAAACCATTGTTCAATCCCGGAACAAGTGGATGACAACTCGAAAATTCCGACTAACATTGACCGGCCTGTTGGATCGAAAAACTGTATTCCAAATGTTGACGGGGATGGAATTAGCCTACGTGTCATTTTCGAGATGCTAGAAGCCCAACAGATGGCGATCGCCCAACTGCAAAGCCAAAACCTTACGCCAAAAGCAGCGGAGCACGATCCATCTCGAGAGGTGACTTGCAGGGGTGAGTCGATCTTAGAGAGATCGAATAACCATGAATCGGGGGCTAATTCCGAAATTGCGAAGCGGCTCGAAGACCTCACTAGACGATTAGAGGCGAACGATAGAAAAATGGAAACGTACAATTCCAGAATAGATCAAATCCCAGGAGCACCACCGATTTTGAAAGGGATCGATTCCAAAAAATTCGTGCAGAAGCCCTTCCCGTCAAGTGCAGCTCCAAGGTCGATCCCTAAGAGGTTCCGCATGCCCAACATACCCAAGTACAATGGCACGACCGATCCCAACGAGCACATTACATCGTACACGTGTGCCATCAAAGGAAACGATTTGGAAGACGACGAAATAGAATCTGTTCTACTAAAGAAGTTCGGAGAAACCCTATCGAAAGGGGCCATGGTATGGTATCATAATTTACCTGCTAATTCTATTGACTCGTTTGCTATGCTTGCAGATTCTTTTGTGAAAGCACATGCGGGAGCCATTAAAGTCGAAACCAGGAAATCCGACCTCTTCAAAGTAAGGCAGAGGGATAACGAGATGTTGAGAGAGTTTGTGTCCCGGTTTCAAATAGAACGAATAGATCTGCCGCCGATCACTGATGGTTGGGCCGTACAAGCCTTCACACAAGGCCTTAATGCGAGGAGTTCGGCGTCTTCTCGACAGCTGAAACAAAACTTGGTGGAATATCTGGCCAGCACATGGGCAGATATCCACAACCGATACCAATCCAAGATCAGGATCGAAGATGATCAGCTCGGACCCTCCTCCGGTTTGATCTATCCTTCTGGACCATCCCGGAGAAGAAACACCGATGATGAACCGCGACCGATCAATAACCGACACCAACCATATGTCGAAAACCCGAGAAACGCCCGGTTCGGGCGAAATCTCGTCAAGGATCGGTACAGAGACAATCGGAGCCAGAATAGTCGAGAGCTCAATCGGGGGCTTAATCGAGAGCTGAACCGGAGACCCACGGGCCAAAACACATTTGATGCCCTCTCCGGACATAAAGAGGCCCCCAAGATATCAGAATACAATTTCAACATCGACGCATCGTCCTTCGTATCGGCAATCAAACGCATCAAAGATACCAGATGGCCTCGACCGCTACGATCGGACCCTGCGCAGAGAAACCCCAATCAAATATGTGAGTACCATGGTACCCATGGGCATAAGACAGAAGATTGTCGGCAGCTGAGGGAGGAAGTAGCTCGTTTATTCAACAATGGGCATCTTCGTGAATTCCTAAGTGATCGAGATAAAAATCACTTCGCCAACAGAAATGAAAACAAGCGAGCAGAGCAGGAAGAGTCTCGACACGTCATAAATATGATAATCGGAGGGACCGACACCCATCAAAGACCAACGAAGAAGCGCACCAAGATATCCCTCACAAGGGAAAAATGGAGCGCAGGATTCTCGACATCAAGAACATTGCAATTCGACGATGAAGATGCAACAGGAATTATGCAACCCCACAATGACACACTGGTAGTCTCCATCCTGGTCCATAATTTTAAAATTAAACGTGTGTTAATTGATCCAGGTAGCTCCGCCAACATCATACGGTCGAACGTGGCAAACCAACTGGGCATGACTAACAAGGTCGTTCCGACAGTTCGAGTTCTCAATGGTTTCAACATGGCGTGTGAGACCACCAAAGGAGAAATCACTCTATTAGTCAACACGGCGGGGACTGTGAGAGAAACAGTATTCTTTGTGATCGAGGGAGATATGAAAGACAACGCACTGCTCGGGAGGCCATGGATCCACGACATAGGAGCGGTGCCCTCAACTTTGCACCAAGTATTAAAATTCCCAACTAATGATGGAGTTAAGGTAATATATGGGGAACAACCAGCAGTGAGGGAAATGTTTGCCATCGAAGACGGGCCCTCGATGTCAAAGACTACCGTCGACGAGAATCATGAAGGAAGAGAGCAAAGCCAGGAAAAATAGCAATCACAACAGCCTTTATCGACCAAATCAAACATACATGAAGAAATCGAAGAAGAGGATTTGGCGGTCCCCAGGTCCCTCGTAGTTCCTGACGAATCCGACGCCTCCAGATCGACAGTCGAGGAACTGGAGCCAATTATGTTGAGAAAAGAGTTGCCCGATCGGAAGGTATATCTGGGCACGGGGCTCAGCCCCGAGCTTAGGGTAAAATTTATTAATCTCCTTTTGGCTAACGAAGATTATTTTGCTTGGTCCCATCTTGATATTAAAGGTATCCCTTCCGAAGTCATCACACACCGGCTAAGTTTGAATCCGAAGTTCACTCCGATCAAACAAAAACGAAGACCCCAATCCGATGTCAAGCATGCTTTCATCAAAAACGAGGTATCTAAATTGCTTAAAATAGGGTCCATTCGAGAAGTCAAATATCCTGATTGGTTAGCAAACGTAGTGGTAGTTCCTAAAAAAGCCAATAAATTAAGAATGTGCGTAGATTATAAAGATTTGAATAAAGCATGCCCCAAAGATTCTTTTCCTCTCCCTAGCATCGATCGTATGATCGACGCCACGGCCGGGCACGAGATTCTTAGCNATCGCCCAACTGCAAAGCCAAAACCTTACGCCAAAAGCAGCGGAGCACGATCCATCTCGAGAGGTGACTTGCAGGGGTGAGTCGATCTTAGAGAGATCGAATAACCATGAATCGGGGGCTAATTCCGAAATTGCGAAGCGGCTCGAAGACCTCACTAGACGATTAGAGGCGAACGATAGAAAGATGGAAACGTACAATTCGAGGGTAGATCAAATCCCAGGAGCACCGCCGATTTTGAAAGGGATCGATTCCAAAAAGTTCGTGCAAAAGCCCTTCCCGTCAAGTGCAGCTCCAAGGTCGATCCCTAAGAGGTTTCGCATGCCCAACATACCCAAGTACAATGGCACGACCGATCCCAACGAGCACATTACATCGTACACGTGTGCCATCAAAGGAAACGATTTGGAAGACGATGAAATAGAATCTGTTCTACTAAAGAAGTTCGAAGAAACCCTATCGAAAGGGGCCATAGTATGGTATCATAATTTACCTGCGAATTCTATTGACTCGTTTGCTACGCTTACAGATTCTTTTGTGAAGGCACATGCGGGAGCCATTAAAGTCGAAACCAGGAAATCCAATCTCTTCAAAGTAAGGCAGAGGGATAACGAAATGTTGAGAGAGTTCGTGTCCCGGTTTTAAATAGAACGGATGGATCTACCGCCAATCTCCTCGCATTCACATAAGGTCTTAATGCGAGGAGTTCGGTGTCTTCTCGACAGCTGAAACAAAACTTGGTAGAATATCCGGCCACCACATGGGCAGATATCCACAATCGGTATCAGTCCAAGATAAGAATCGAAGATGATCAGCTCGGATCCTCCTCTGGCTCGATATATCCTTCTGGACCATCCCGGAGAAGGAGTACCGATGACGAACCACGACCGATCAATAACCAACACCAACCGTATGTGGGAAACTCAAGAAACGTCCGGTTTGGGCGGAATCTCGTCAATGATCGGCACAGAGACAGTCGAAGCCAGAATAACCGAGAGCTCAATCGGGGGCCTAATCGGGAGCTGAATCGGAGACCCACGAGCAAAAACACAGTTGATATCCTCTCCGGACATAAAGAGGCCCTAAGATCCGAATACAATTTCAACATCGATGCGTCGTCCATCGTATCGGCAATCGAACGCATCAAAGATACCAGATGGCCTCGACCGTTACGGTCGGACCCTGCGCAGAGAGATCCCAATCAAATATGCGAGTACCATGGTACCCATGGGCATAAGACAGAAGATTGTCGATAGCTAAGGGAAGAAGTAGCTCGTTTATTCAACAACGGGCATCTTCGTGAATTCCTAAGTGATCGAGCTAAAAATCACTTCGCCAACAGAAACAAAAATAAGCGAACGGAGCAGGAAGAGCCCTGACATGTCATAAATATGATAGTCGGAGGGACCGACACCCATCAAAGATCAACGACGAAGCGCACTAAGATATCCCTCACAAGGGAAAAACGGAGCATGGAATTCTCGACATCAAGAACATTGCAATTCGACGATGAAGATGCGGCAGGAATTATACAACCCCACAACGACGCACTGGTAATCTCCATCTTAGTCCGTAATTTTCAAATTAAACGTGTGTTAATTGATCCAGGTAGCTCCACCAACATCATACGGTCAAACGTGGCAGACCAACTAGGCATGGCTAGCAAGATCATTCCGACAGTTCGAATTCTCAATGGTTTCAACATGGCGTGTGAAACCACGAAAGGAGAAATCACTCTATTAGTCAACACGGCGGGAACTGTGAGAAAAACAGTATTCTTTGTGATCGAGGGAGATATGAAATACAACACACTGCTCGGGAGGCCATGGATCCACGACATAGGAGCGGTACCCTCTACTTTGCACCAGGTATTAAAATTCCCAACTAATGATGGGGTTAAGGTAATATATGGGGAACAACCAGCAGCGAGGGAAATGTTTGCCATCGAAGACGGGTTCTCGATGTCAAAGACTTCCGTCGACAAGAATCATGAAGGAAGGGAGCAAAACCAGGTAAAATAGCAATCATAGCAGCCTTTATCGACCAAATCAAACATACATGAAGAAATCGAAGAAGAGGATTTTGCGGTCCCCAGATCCCTTGTAATTCCTAACGAATCCGACGCCTCCAGATTGACAGTCGAAGAACTGGAACAAGTTACGCTGAGAAAAGAGTTGCCCGATCGGAAGGTATACCTGGGCATGGGGCTCAGCCCAGAGCTTAGGAGAAAATTTATTAATTTCCTTTTGGCTAACGAAGATTGTTTTGCTTGGTCCCACCTTGATATTAAAGGTATCCCTTCCGAAGTCATCACACACCGGCTAAGTGTGAATCCGAAATTCAATCCAATCAAACAAAAATGAAGAACCCAATCTGATGTCAAGCATGCTTTCATCAAGGACGAGGTATCCAAATTGCTTAAAATAGGGTCCATTCGAGAAGTCAAATATCCTGATTGGTTAGCAAACGTAGTGGTAGTTCCTAAAAAAGCCAATAAATTGAGAATGTGCGTAGATTATAAAGATTTGAATAAAGCATGCCCCAAAGATTCTTTTCCTCTCCCTAGCATCGATCGTATGATCGACGCCACGACCGGGCATGAGATTCTTAGCTTTCTCGACGCCTATTCCGGGTATAACCAAATAAGGATGCACCCGGATGATCAAGAAAAGACATCTTTCATCACCAAAAACGGGACGTATTGCTATAACGTAATGCCTTTCGGATTAAAAAATGCCGGTGCCACATATCAGCGCTTAGTAAATAAAATGTTTGAACAACAAATAGGGAAATCGATGGAAGTATATATCGATGACATGTTGATCAAATCTCTTCGATTAGAGGACCATCTAACACACTTGTAGGAAACGTTCGAGATATTAAGACAGTATAACATGAAGCTCAATCCGGAAAAATACGCATTTGGTGTAGGATCGGGCAAATTCCTCGGATTCATGATCTCTAACCGAGGAATTGAAATCAACCCCGATAAAATCAAAACGATCGAGGATATCACGGTGGTCGATAATGTGAAGGCAGTCCAGCGGCTAACCGGGCGGATAGCCACCCTTGGCCGGTTCATTTCGAGATCCTCAGACAAGAGTCATCGATTCTTTGCATTACTGAAAAAGAAGAACGACTTTTCATGGAGACCGGAATGCCAACAAGCCTTAGAGCAGCTTAAAAGGTATTTATTAAATCCACCTTTACTTCACACCCCAAAGCAGGGTGAGACATTATATTTGTATATAGCTATATCGGAAGTAGCGGTGAGCGGAGTACTGGTTAAGGAAGAAGCAGGTACGCAATTCCCTATTTATTATGTCAGCAAAACTTTGTGCGATGCAGAGACTAGGTATCCTCACTTAGAAAAATTGGCATTAACTTTGCTTAGCGCATCTAGGAAATTAAAACCGTATTTCCAAAGCCACCCCATATGCGTCTTAACCACATATCCTCTAAGAAATATCATGCACACACCTGTTGTCCGGTAGACTTACCAAATGGGCCGTAGAGATAAGTGGTTATGACCTCGAGTTTCGCCCTAGAGATGCAATTAAATCTCAAGCTCTAACCGATTTCGTGGCCGATTTCGCCCCGACCTAGGCATAGGAGGTCAAGAAAGAGCTATTGACCAAATCGGGGGCTAAGCCGAAGAGTTGGACCCTCTTTACGGATGGGGCTTCAAATGCGAAAGGGTCCCAACTCGGCATCGTGCTAAGACCCCCGGAGGCAACGTCATTAGACAATCTATTAGAACTGTTAAACTAACTAATAATGAGGCCGGATATGAGGCCATGATTGTAGGTCTGGAACTAGCTAAGGATCTGGGCGCCGAAATTGTCGACGCCAAATGCGATTCCCTCCTTATCGTGAATCACGTCAACGGGACGTTCGAAGTCAGGGAAGAACGAATGCGGCGATATCTAGATAAGTTGCAGACAGTGTTGTACCGGTTCAAAAAGTGGACTTTGCAGCACGTACCTCGGGATCAGAACAGTGAGGCCAATGCCCTTGCTAATTTAGGATCGTCGACCGAGCTTAACGAAGATGGATCCGAGGAGATTGTACAGCTTCTGAGATCGGCTGTTGAAGAGGGCCATGCCGAGATCAACTCAACAAGCCTGACGTGGGACTGGAGAAATCAATATATAGAATATCTCAGCTCGGGGAAGTTGCCTCCGGATAAAAAGGAATCGGGGACTTTACGTACAAAGGCAGCCCGTTTCGTTCTATCAGAAGACGGTGTCCTATTTAGAAAAACGCTCGATGGTCCACTCGCGATATGCCTTGGACCGAGAGACACCGATTATATCATAACGGAAATCCATGAGGGTACTTGTGGGAACCATTCGGGTGCTGAATCCCTCATTCAAAAGATAATCCGAGCTGGCTATTACTGGAACAGTATCGAGAAGGATGCTAAAGAATTTGTTCGGAAATGCGACGGATGTCAAAGGCATGCGCCTATGATACATCAGGCCGGGGAGACTCTCCACTCAGTTTTGTCACCGTGGCCGTTCATGAAATGGGGGATGGACATCGTGGGCCCCCTTCCTCGAGGCACAGGTAAGGTTCAATTCATTTTATTAATGACTGACTATTTTTCTAAATGGGTGGAAGCACAGACATACGAGAAAATCAGGGAAAAGGAGGTCATTAATTTTATATGGGACAATATCGCCTGTCGGTTCGGGATACCTGCCGAAATTGTATGCGATAATGGGAAGAAATTCATCGGCAGTAAAATCACCAAGTTTTTAGAAGGTCTCAAAATCAAAAGGATCTTATCGACCCCTTACCATCCCTGTGGAAACGGGAAAGCGGAATCCACCAACAAAACCATAATGCAAAATCTTAAGAAAAGATTGACGGATGCGAAGGGTGAGTGGAAGGAAATGTTGCCCGAAATTATATGGGCCCATCGAACCATAGCCAAGACTAGTACCGGTGCCACGCCATTCTCTCTTGTTTACGGTGTGGAAGCTTTGATACCGGTCGAAATCGGGGAACCCAGCCTCCGTTTTCTATATGCCACTGAGCAATCAAATCGAGAGGCCATGCTCACGAACCTCGAATTGCTCGATGAACGGAGATAAGTCGCTTTAATCCGACTGGCTGCCCAGAAGCAGCGGGTCGAAAGATATTACAATCGGAGAACTAACCTCCGATTTTTCAAATTGGAGATTTGGTACTCAGGAAGGTCACTCAAAGCACGAAAAGTCCCAACGAAGGAAGACTGGGGCCGAATTGGGAAGGGCCCTATTGTATCGTCGAAATCACAGGGAAGGGTTCCTACAAGCTCGGAACCATGGATGGCAGTCACCTACCCAACAATTGGAACATCGCTCATCTAAAACGATATTATTGCTAAGGTATGGCTCGCTCTTCCTTACTTACATACATATATATGCCTCGTGTCTCGAAGCTAACGTCTGCAGGCAGTATAAAGAAGACGGTTCCCCTCTCTGAAAACACGAGTTGCACTCTTTTCCTATGTCCGGTTTTTTCCCAAAGGGTTTTTCGGCAAGGTTTTTAATGAGGCAACAAGAAAATCGTATTCACACCAGGCAGATGCCTTGTTCAAATCAATCTCGGCGGAAAGAAACATCAAAATATTAGTAGTAATGTAAGGGTCGGATGGTCGATTGAGATCGCGCCCAAGTAATTGCTTTTATTGTTACCCAAGACAACTGTATATATTCATTTGGAATAAAGAGTTTTTTTCACACCAACAACTTGTTATTTCTAGGCTAAGGCCCACATCGAGTTCAATTACACTCGAGGACGTACAGCTTAAATAGCTAAGGCTGACCTCAAGGCTAAGGCCTACATCGAGCTCGATCGTTTCCGAGGACGTACAACTTATTTGGCTAAGTCCGATCTCAAGGCTAAGGCCTACGTCGGGTTCGATCGTTTCCAAGGACGTAAAGTTCATTTTGCAAAATCAAAGTAACTAAGTCCGATCTCAAGGCTAAGGCCTACATCGAGTTCAATTACACTCGAGGACGTACAGCTTGTCTGGCTGAATCCGATTTCTAGGCTAAGGCCTGCACCAAGTTCAATTGCACTCAAGGGCATCCGACTTATTTGGCTGAGCTCGATCTTACGGGCTAAGGCCCAAGATCCAGTTCGGTCGTATTCGAGGGCATGCGGGATTGATCATATTATAAGCTTATCCTGGCTTAGTCCGATTTCGAAGAGTAAAGTCGGAAATCCAGAGGTAATCATCAGAAGATGAAATAATTCAGACATGATAGAAAGAGGAAAGTACCTTTCATATATATATACATACAAGGGCAAAAATCGCAAAAAGAAATTAAAAAAAAAGGTTTCCTATTCAAGATCATCTTCCTCTTCTCCATCTGGGGATGCCCGTTTCTCAACTTCGGCTTCAAGTCTCTTCGCCTCTTCGATGTCATCAGTGAGGTCGAAACCTCGAGCTTGCAAGTCTTCGAGAACGAAGACGCGGGTCTGGCATCTGGTATAATCGGCCAATATCATCGATTCCTCGCGAGCGTCTTCGGCGTCAGCTTTATATTGAGCCATCTCAGCTTTAGAGGTGGCGACTTTTGATTTTACCAACTGCAAATCATTCACCAAGACATCTCGATCCATGATGAGCGTATCAACTCGGGACCGAAGATCGTCGATATTCTTGGTCAAAGCCTCCTTTTCCGAAGCCAACTGCTCGGCCTGGGCTTTATATACTTTGGCCTCATCTAGCTCCGCTTGAAGACAGTCGGTTCGATCAAGTTGCTGCTCCATCTTTACAGCCATATCATCCTTTTATTTGCACACCAAATCCAACTCGGCTCGGAGGGTTGATATCTCCCCTTCAAGTTGCTGACGGTATAATGTCTCCGCTTTTCTTTTTCGAAGAAAAAATTCATGATGAAGCACCGAAGACTACATAAGACCAGAAAGAAAAAGAAACAGTTAGTTAGAGAAATGGCAAAAATTCGATGGGATTTAAGGGAAGCGGTTACCTTGTTTAAAGCTTGATGTGCTTCGTTAAACAGGAATGCGTCCCCCACCGCGTCCATTGCCGCTTGATCTTCTTCGGTTACCAGGCATCGGAGATAACTGGCCACCCCCACGGGCGCAGAGAGGACCCTCGCATCTTTGGGTATGGCGAACTTCACCACCTTCTTCCGATCTGGATCGAGGCTCGGAGCGGGAAACGTGTCGGTCAACTTAAGGTCGACGGATACCTTGCTCGTTTTTTCAGAAGGACTCTTCCTTGGCACGCCGAGCCCGAAGGTATCCGCTGATGGTACATCGTCGAAATAATGGTCGAAAGGACCTCCCAACGCATGAACTTTTCCTGGGGACGGAAGCTTAACGTTCCGAGCTTCATTAAACGACGACTCCGAAAAGGAAGGAGAATACGCCATCTCTTGGGGATCGGGAATTCCTTGCGTTGTCACTACGGCCTCAACGAGGCCCTCTATCTCCAATCCATGAGGAGGGGATTTATCGGCTGCCAGTTCGAGAATTGCCCGTGCCGGTTCACGTCTTGATGGATCGATATCGTCGCACTCATCGGAACCAGAATCCAACCGAACGATTTTTGGTTTCCGAGCTATGGATTTCTTTCTCTTCTTATTTTTCTCGGCCTCGGCCAGACTGGGGGCTTCTTTCCTTTTCTCCTTCTCCCGCACTGGTGCAGAGGGACGGCTCGAAATACCTGTGTCGGGCACCTCCGGCCTCAATTCAGCATCTCTCAACAAGCCTGCAAAGGAAAAGAGAAACCGGTCAGCGGCAACGTGACACGCGAAACATCGGAGTCGCAAATTTTACCGTGATTCTTTGCCTCCCACTGGCCTTTCAATATTTCACGCCATGAGCATTCGGAATAGCTCCTCTGGGCCACCAGCTTCCGAACCCACTCTTCCAAATCTTGAATCACGGCCGGCGCTTGAGCAACGGCTGTGTATTGAAAGAAATCCAATTAAGAAGGCAATAGAAGATACTTAAAAAGATAGCTATACACGATAGTGCGCAAACGATCCTTACGATTCATG
>MCJB01052800.1:2500-27869 GCA_002018475.1 Nicotiana obtusifolia | reverse complement strand
TATATATATATATATACATATATATATATATATATATATATATATATATGTCTAATACATATAAACTATATATATATTGCCTTATATATATGTATATTATATAGTTTATATGTATGTAATGGAGGAAAAAGGGATAGGTAAAAAGAGAAAGTTTTGGGGCAATATATATGTACAATATATACTATATATATATATTTATATAGATATATGCAATCTATATTAGTATATGCATATATAGTTTACAAGAAATTTTCCTAGATAAAAAAATAAAATAAAAATTGTCCCGAACCGTTTAGGCCCGTTAGGCCCGCGGGCCCGGCCCATTTAGCCCGGGACCATGTGGGCTTAGGCCCGTAGCGAACCGGTCCCTTACATATGGCCCGTTAGGCCCGGGACCACCTTGGCCCGGGCTCGTTTGGCCCAGGCCCGGCCCAGATGACAGCCTTAACTCGGCAATGGCTTGCCTATGGTCTTGCAACTCTTTGTAAAGGTGGATCAAGTTTGGGTCACCTTGTGGAACATTGGCCCGGGATTGCCAAGCCAATGACATTTTCGCCATGGTTGTACCTATGATTTCTCACACAAGTTAGTAACACGGAAGGAAAAGAAGATATTCCAAAAACACATCCAAATATATAGCTAACACCATTTTAACTCCCCGATAATGGCGCTGAAAATTGATGACGTCCACAACACACCTCAATAAGAGATATGATACGGTAGTATGCAATAATAATTACCCAACTATGAGTCGGAGTAGAATCTACTGGGAGTTATAAGGGGCGTTAAAAGTATATATTTGAAGCAAGTAAATTGGTTATCTAAGATTGCACTTCCACAACAAAGTTTCGTTTTCTATTTCTACTTACTCTAATGAATGCAAGCTAAAGAGAATAGATTAGAGATAAATGTTTTGAGGTTTTTCCAAATAGGTTACAAGCCTAGGAATGTGTCTATAACCTAGGTGTTTGCTTAATGAGATAAAGACGTTAATGCTTATTTTGTTGATTTGGGTGTATTATAGCTCTCAACTCTACATTACCCACTCAATACCTCTCGGTCAGAGAGTGATTTTGCCCAATTTGGCTTTCTCAAGTCCAAATAGGTATCAACCAAAACAGTTGATAAGAGCTCAAATCGGGTTCTTAGTATCTCTAGTTTGAACCCTTTAATTAGGTTAACCAATCTCTCAATTAAACCAATTCCTTGTTAGCTAAGTTGTCCTAGACTAGGTCCCTCTTTCTCAAGTAGAGACTAAGTCAAATAGGCATGAATCAATGTTTGCAACCATTAATTCTAAAATTGAAGCATGAACTAAGCTATATAATAAACACCCGATCATAAACAAGCACTAAATTATTACCCATAAGGTTTACACACTAGGGTTAGGACACAACCCTAGTAAAAATCTAGCTACTCAAGATGGAATGTGCAGAAAATAAAGAAGAAAAGCTGATTACACTCATAATGGAAGATTAAAATGATGAAATCTAATGTTAAAATACTCAAATAAGCTAAAACTTTCTAAAATAGCTAAAACAAAACGGGGACGAAAATTTTGTGAAACTCGTCTATCTATACAGGGACAAAAATCACGGACAAAAATACCCCTCGGGAGGTTCTGCGGCCGTACAATTCCATGTTCGGTCCGCAGATTTCTTCAGTTAGCAGGAAGGAGGTTCCTGTGGCCGTACATTTCTGGATTGCGGTCCGCACTTCACAAAGGCTTCAGGACTAGGTCTTCTTGCATATTCTCTGAACTTTGCATCTTTGTCAGTAAAAGCCTGGTTCTACGGCCGCATAATCGGTCCGCACATTGCTGAAAGTTCTGATGAATTTTGCTTCATGGTTTGCGGCCGCAGATGGAATTCTGAGGTCTGTAATTTCTTTTGCGGCTGCAGAAGAAAATATTTGTGATTCTGCGCCCTTTATTGCCTTGTGCTCCGGAGCACTCCTTTTTTAGTCGGATTTCATCTTGATAGACAAAATTTCTAGCATTCCTGCAATTTGCACAATTTTATTAGTTTCGGGAATACAATTCAATACTTTCGGACCAAATCAAAAGCTAAAATGTGCTAATAAGCAATCAAAATCCCCACTTATCAATGCTACACTGGGAAAAGAAAGTGATTAAGCGTAGAAAATCATAAGTTCAGTTAGTATTACCGTTCATCAAGCATCTTGCTAAGTTCTCGTTGCTTGGCTGCTGAAGTATTCCAAATTTTCATTTGCATGTATTGACCATATTGTTATAGAGATTAATATATGTTATAATTTATCCTTGAGGATTGATAAGACAATACAGCCATAAAACCACATGATATGTCAAAATACAAACCGATAGTTCTGACACACGAAAAAATAGAAGAAGTCGGTAGAGACACCCGCGAAAACTTGGGTAAAAATAACAGTTATTAAAAAAGAAGAATCCAATATTCAAAGTAGATACACTAGTCAGACTGGACAAATAAGATCTGAAAATTAGAACAACAACGAATCCAGTATAATCCTAAAAGTGGGAATTCAATAGAGATTTGACTATACAAAACCATAATGTGAAGGCTGATCATGACAAATGAATATGAGCATCTCAGATAACTTTAGATAATTCATTAGAACTTTAGCACTTCATTATATAATGATAAACACCCCTTAAAATTACCAACTAAGATGTGGATGGAACAATTTATAATTTTTTAATTATGTCGGCTATGACGTAAATTATTGAACAAAGTAAAACGCAGATACAATGCATATGAAGCCACCAAGGAGTTCAAACTAGAGGTAGACCATTGAAGAACAAAGGACCAACAAGATAAACCTCACCTCAGATAATAAGCCCTGTATGCAGAAGGGCCCTTCTTTGAAAAGAGTTGACAAGCCATTGCGGATCAAAAAAGTTCTCAACTGCACAGTAAATAAATAAAAACTAACATGAAATTACTTTTCTCAACATGTGATAAATTTCAAAGCAGCATAGCATGCCAACAAATTATGCTCAGAAATTTAGATCTCATTAAGTGGATGGATAACCGAGAACCATATTACTTTGAAAAACAAAATTGAGTCTCCTGATACTGTCGCTTTCACTATTTTAATGCACTTCACGGGCTCAAGCAGTAAAGAACTTTAGAGCAAAAGGGTTAGGCAACTATGAATTGTGTATCTCACCCTTCCAGCTATATGAATTTTTTTTCGAGAAAGGGTGATAAAATCCCAACTATATGATCTAAAAACTATGAATTCTACATCTCACCCCTTCCTCGACTTTACATCAATTCTTTGAAAAAGGGATAATTTTCAAGGGAACTTGTGGGCACCTCTACTAGTCCATTGGTACCAGCATTCTCCCACAAGTACAAATAAGTGGAACTCTACTCACAACTCATAAACACTTGCACAAATGAAAATCACTTAATTTGTTTTCTTTGCCTCCGTTGTGATTTGAGCCTTGCTCTATGGTAGTCTGCATTCTAACTTCATCAACCACTAGGGTGCACTCACCTGAACATCAGCAGTACTTTATGTATGATGGTGTTACCTTCTTTGAGGTTTGAAACTCAACCGTACTGCACAGATCCATGTGAAGGCCTAGACATTTGTGAGGTGTTACCAATTCCATCTTTTAGGGTCTCTGTCATTATTTTTTCTGCATCTTCTACCACAACTTCGGCTCCATTACCTACATCTCTGCCATTTATAGTTCCACCACCTACAACTTCACATTTTACATCTCAACTACTCTTGACTTATAATCTCCGTTAACGTCCAACATTAGGTCCATATGATTCACATCTTGCACTGGATCCTTTAACTACTATGGACTTTGTCTCCTAGTCCTCCAATGCTCTTTGAAAAGGTACTCACTCCACTTGTAATCCTAATCCTAATTATGACAGCAAGTTTCGTCTATCGTCAGACCCTTATGCCTTTTTGTCTTCTTTGTCCTCTGTTTCTATTCCTTAGTCTATGTATGAAATACTCTCTCATCCTAGATGGCGAGAGGCTATGATCGGAAATACGTTGGCTCTTCACACTAGTGATACTTCAGAGCTTGTTCCTTCGCCTCCATGTAAATCTGTCGTTTGTTAATCTAAATGGTAAATTTATCAGCTTAAGGCTCACCTGTTGCCAAAGGTTACACTCAAATATTGAGGCTTGATTATAGTCATACCTTTTATTCATGCTTGTAGTTTGTCACTGCCTCTTTATTAGTTCGACATTAAAAATGCTTTTATTTCGGGAAATCTTAAGGATGAGGCTTATATGAAGCCACCACCTAGCTTTGTTGCTCAGGATGAGTGTAGTTGTCTTGTTTTCAGTTGATCAGGTCACTCTATGGCTTGAACAGTCCCCTTGAGCCTGATTTGATAAATTCAATACAATTATTTAAGAGTTTGACATGTCTCATAGTGAAGCTGGCCATTATGTATTCTAAGAGTTTGACATGTCTCATAGTGAAGCTAACCGTGATATACTCTATCGGCATTCCGCTCCAAATCTATGCATTTGTTTGGCAGTTTATGTTGACAATATAGTCTTCAAAAGCAATGATCAAGATGACCTCGCCAACCAAACTAACAAATTTTGAATATCCATTCCGATACGAGTCCAAATATACGTTTTTCATCCAAATTCGATCTTAAATCGACCCTCAAATCATCAATTTATGCTTTACAAAAGTTTTTACTAAAAACCCCCAATATCTTCACTTTAATTCACCAATTAAATGCTGAAATCAAGGTTGAAATAATGAATAATGAACAAATCCGAGTCAAAAATATTTACCCCAATCCAAATCATGAAAAATCACTCCAAGTCAAAAACAATTATTGTGAAACTATTGGCTTACGTAGCAAGCAGTGTTAGGAGCTGTAACAGCTCCAGTGGGAGTTTGGGTTGTGACATCAGCCCATATCTATTCCAACTCGCATGGATCCAGCTAAGTTGAATGAGTTGAAAGAGCAGTTGCAGGAGTTGTTTGATAAGGGATTCATTGGGCTGAGTGTTTCTCTTTGGGGTGTGCGGTGTTATTTGTGAAGAAGAATGATAGTTCTATGAGGATGTACATTGAAACAGGGAATTAAAAGAGGTCACTATCAAAAACAAGTATCTGTTGCCTCACTTTGATGATTTATTTGATCATGTTCATGGTGACAGGGTATACTCGAAGATTGATTTGAGGTCGGGTTATCACCAGTTGAAGGTCAAGGCTTCAAATATCCCTAAGACGACCTTCAAAAATTGTTATGGACATCATGAGTTTTTGGTGATGCCATTTGATTTCACTAATTCTCCAGTAGTTTTCATGCATGATGAACAGTTGTTCCAGCCTTATTTGGATTCTTTTGTCATTTTGTTCATTGATGAAATCTTGGTATATTCCCATAGCGCGTAGGAGCATGAGGAACATTTGTGGATTTTGCTTCAGATTCTGAAGGGGAGGAAGTTATATGCTAAGTTCTCCAAGTGTGAGTTTTAGTTGGACTCGGTGGCGTTCTTAGGCTACGTGGTTTCTAGTGATAGGATCAAGGCTGACCCAAAGAAGATTGAGGCAGATCAGAGTCGGTCCAGACCTTCTATCGCTATAGAGATCATGAGCTTCTTGGATTTGGCTGGTTACTATCATCGGTTTGTGGAAGGATTTTCATCTATTTCAGCTCTATTGACCAAGTTGACTCAGAAAGGCGCTCCGTTCAGATGGTTTGACGAGTGTGAGAAGAGCTTTCAAAATCTTAAGAATGCTTTGACTACAGCTCCAGTTTTGGTATTGCCTTCAGGATGGGGGATGTATATTGTCTATTATGATACTTCGTGTGTTGTTCTTGGGTGTGTGTTGATGCAAGATAATAGGGTGATTGACTATGTACCTCGCCAGTTGAAGCTCCATGGGAAGAAATATCTGGTACATGATTTGGAGTTGGCAGCTATTGTGCACGCGCCCAAGATTTGGAGGCACTACTTGTACGGTGTGTCTTGAGATGTTTACACTGATCACTGGAGTCTTCAGCATCTATTCAAGAAAAAAGATTTGAATTTGAGGCAGCGAAGGTGGTTGGAGTTGTTGAATGACTATGATATCACTATCTTGTATCATTCGGGTAAGGCTATTATGGTAGCGAATGCTTTGAGTAGAATGGCAGAGAGTATGGGGAGTTTGGCATTTATTACAGTTGTATAGAGACCTTTGGCTCTGGATATTCATGTTGTGGCTAATAGATACATAGGATTGAATATTAGGAGCCTAACAAAGTTCTTGCTTTTGTTGTTCTGCAGTCGCACTTGTCTGAGCACACTCGTCAATATGATAATCCCTATTTTCTTGTCCATAAGAACATGGTGTTGTGATGTGGTTCTAAGGAGGTGGCTATTGGTGATGATAGTGTATTGCGCCTTTTAGGTGGGATCTATGTTCCTAATATGGACGGTTTGAGGGAGTTGATTCTTAACGAGGCTCATAGTTCACGGTATTCTATTCACCTAGGTACTACGACAATGTATCGTGACTTGAAGTAGTATTATTGGTGGAGGATTATGAAGAAAGAATTTGTTGGGCATGCTTCGTGATGTTTGAATTGTCAACACATCAAGTATGAACATCAGAGTCCATGTAGTTTACTTTAAGGGCCAAACATACCGGTGTGGAAGTGAGAGCGCATTACTATGAACTTTGTGGTAGGATTGCCATGGACTTTGAGGAGATTTTATGCTATTCGAATTATTGTGGACAGATTGACCAAATCTACAAATTTTATTTCGGTCATAACTTGTTACACTTCAAAGAAGTTGTCGTAGATCTACATTAGAGAGACTGTCCATTCGCATGGTATGCCCGTATCTATTATATCATATCGGGGCACTCAATTTACATCGCACTTTGGAGAGCTGTGTAGCGTGAGTTGGGCACGTAGGTGGAGATGAGCACTTCACTCTCAGACGAATGGACGGTTCGAACGACCATTGAGATCCTTGAGGATATATTTAGGGCATATGTTATTGATTTCAGAGGCCAGTGGGATCAGTTTCTACCATTATGCGAAGTTTTCTTACAACAACAACTACTAATCTATTATTCATATGGCTCCATATGAAGCGTCATATGGGAGTCAGTGCTATTCTTTGATTTGTTGATTTGAGCCTGGTAAAGCTGGGTTGTTGGGCACAGATTTGGTTCGTGATGCTTTCGAGAAGGTGAAGTTGATTCAGAAGCAGCTTCTTATAGCGCAATCTAGTCAAAAGAGTTATGATGATAGGAAGTTTCTCATGTGGCTTTCATGGAGGGCGCGAAGGTTCTTCTTAGAGTTTCGCCTATGAAGGGCATGATGATATTTGGGAAGAAGTGCAAGTTGAGCTTTCGGTATATTGATCCATTTGAGGTTTTGGAGAGAGTTGGTGAGGTAGCATACAAACTTGCTTTGCCACCTAACTTGTTGGGAGTTCATTCAGTATTTCATGTTTCCATGCTTTAGAGGTATCATGAAAATCAGTCACATGTGTTGGATTTAGGTTCAATGCAGTTAGAAGAGAATTTGTCTTATGAAGAGGCCAGTGGCCATTTTAGATAGGCAGTTTCATAAGTTGAGATAGAAATAAATTGCATCAAGGGAGGTTTAGTGGAGAGGTCAATCGGTCGAGGAAGAGATTTGGGAGACCGAGCATGATATGTGGAGCAGATATCCTCATCTTTTTGGCATTTCAGGTATGATTCTAAACCTACTCGAGGATGAAAATTTGTTTAAGTGGGGGAGAATGTAACGAACCAGATGGTCGTTTTGTGTATTTGAGCTCACTTCCCTTATTTGATGATTCCCATAGGTTTTTTGATATTTTTTTGACTTACAGGACTGGCTGGTTTGGTTTCAGGAAGGCTTGAGAGTGATTTGGAACACTTAGTTCTATTTTGGAAGCTTAAGTTGCTAGTCCAATATGACAACATGAATCTATCCCCACGCTCAGAATACCAAACGAGATCTGATATCACCAAAGTCTGCTCCAAGTCAAATTTAGCGAATTCAAAAACCTTCAAAATGCCAACTTCCAATAATAAGCACTGAAACGCTTTTGGACCACCCAAAACTCGATCCGCACATACGCCCAAGTCTAAAGTTACCATACGAACCTTTAGAACCTTCAAATTCCGATTCCGAAATCGTTTACTCAAAATATTGACTTAAGTTAAACTTGGCCACCTTAGGCCACTACTATAGAACTAGGTGTTCTGAATTCGACTTAAACCCTTATATAACCAAACCAACCACGCCCCTTGCAAGTTATAAAATAGGAAAAACACATACAGGAAGTCTCAAATAGGACAACGAGATTCTAAAAAGTAAAATAACCGGTTGGGTCATTACATCAATCTTCAATTGTTCTTGTTCTTTTTGCATCAATGAAGAAGAATGAATGGGAATGGAGAATGGGGATTGGGAGTAGCAATGTGTGCTCAGAGGGTTTCCCATTATTATTAGGGGGGTGGCGCCCATTTAGGGCCTTTGTGATAATTCTAAAACTTTAAGATTCTTTTTAACTTGATTTTAAATAACAAACACTAACAATGAAAGTGTATTTTTTACATCACTCTTTACACTTTTGTCTTAAAACTTGATGTAAGTTTTCAAAAGTCTAAAAAATTTAGAACCCCCGAGATTGTTCTAGTTCAGGCTCGAGATTTAAGAAGAAATTAATGAATAAGTGTCACATCATAAGTATTTAAAAACTGCTACCAAAAGTTTAGGAAATAATATCTGAAAGTTAACCCACCAATGACAATCATGAGCCTCTAAGTACTAAAACTAAGAATAATGTCTTTGATGCATCCCCCTGGAATGAAATAAATAAAAGTCAAAAAATGGTCAACTACCGCCGGAAGGAATGAACGGAGTCTATCTATTGGATCTACAAGAAGTTTGAAATCTAGCCACGAGTTTTGTCACCTGCACACTCAATGCCTATCACACAATGTGGCAAGCTAAGGGCTAAGTACCTCCAAGGATACCCAATAACTCTTATTGACAACCCCTAAGTAGAGGACAAGACTGGCATGGGCTATACATAAGTATAATAAAAATGCAATAAGTAGAGCAGACAATTAGCATAACTACTATTAAATAATCTGAAAGCTGAAACTGATTCTAAGAACTGAACTTAAAACTGAAAGCTACAATTGAAACTAATTCATGAAACCTGAGGTGTGCATTAAATTTGAATTTAGTTGAATTTAATTATTTCGAAGATCATATCTGACCAAGAGTTGCACCAGCAAGTGTGAGGATGTTGTCCCATACCTTAGCACCAGCGACTTTTACTCGGAGAGGTTGGTCACTTTTCCCAAATAGATAAATCTGAACAGTCAATGAAACCTGCAAGTGTGAGTATGGGTGTCTCATTCCTCGGCCCTGACAGCTTTTAAACTCGAGAAGGTTAACCATATTTTTCCGTTCTTAATCTAGATCTAAACGTGGAGCACATGTGAGTGTAGAGTAGTTAACCATGGCAACTACGCAACTCACACCCAGGAAGGTTGGCAACTTCTCACATACAGTATGTGATTAGATTTATCTAAGCTGCAACTAAATGAATACAAGCAATGGCATAAAAATAATCAAATCAAACAAGAGGTTCAATCACTTATGATGCTCTGAGCTAGCTAAGTTACAAGACAATTCAATTTGTGTAAGATAATTAGTATTATGAACTAGAGATGGATTCATAGTATTTCAGCAATCAAGGGTTTTCAAACAAGCAATCAAAACATTTACACTTAAGAATCAATCAGGTACTTTCTTGTCAAACAGTTTCCTTCTTAAGCAATTTTCTTATTTAGCTCTTGACTTAGGGAATTATAAACTCAACTTACCTTAAAATAACTATCCAAGTTTTTTCTCAACAACCGCGCATAGTTAACTCTTCAGAATCTACAATTTAAGCGGCTAAATATGTTAACCCAAACTATTCATTAATCCAATTACTTCATCAAAATCTCATTTAGCCATTTAGGGCTTATGGTTACTTCTACCCTTGATGTCAATCAATTTGTACATTCTATAGTCATAATATATCGTACAGATCTAATTTTAATATTAAAAGTAACGGGAATTACCTTTTTGAAAAAATCCTAGTTCTTCACCTCTTGAGTTCTTGAAGATAATCTATGGATTTCAAAATGATATCTTGTTAAAATCTATGTTGGGGAGCACTAATCCAACTTCAATCGCGTTAAAAGCTCCCTTTAGGCATTGAAAAATGATCTTGGGTCGATACCTCCTTGGATAGAACAAATCCTAACTACTTGTGGTGTTACGAATAAGAAAAAATCACGTTTTTGGACCTTTTATAGGCCTAGGGTAAACCGTGGCCACAGTTGGCCTGGTCCCTTAGGCCTTCCTTGAAGCCACAAGCTGAAGTTCGCCACAGTTCAACCATGGCCACGATCGGCCACCATGGTTTGAATTGTTGGCCGCTGTTTGCTCGAGGGTCAGGTTACTACTCTGTCCTTCAGCAAAAAGGCCATAACTTTTTGTAGGAATGTCGGAATGACGAATAATTTGAAGTTTTTAAAACTAGACTCAAAAAGCTTTCATTTGGTATATGGCTCATAGCTCAATTCATTACACATTAGAATATATGATCCTTTAAAGTTGGGACATGTGCGATCATGTTCGCTTTCTTCTCTTGAATAAATTCCAATTTATTCCATGATACCTCTTACCTCTTCCAAACATTCATACTACCTTCCAAACTTAGATATTATACACCTTAAAAACTTTCTGAATACCCTTATGCCCAACTTAAAGCCTGAACAAGAACGTAGCTAAAAAAATTCTGATTCAAACTAAAAATGCTTTTAACGCAAAGGGGATGAAGTTACCACTCTTACTTCACATGTCTTCTTAATCGTTCATCACGACTAACGTGAATGAAATAGTGAAATTATAGTATAATTATTTTCATTTACTCCATCACATGCAATTTGGATATTATCCAGTATTATCAAAGCCGTCCAAGGTTATACCTTTCAGTATCAAAATGAAAATCTGAATGAAGAAAATCAATTGACTCAAACAAAACAGTTAGTCTTTCTATCACCGTGGCCTGAGACTCTATGGAGTGAAAAAATGTTAAGTGTAGAAATTGAGGTACACAACTTCCTTTTACAATCGTTAAGGATATACAAATGATACAGGAGTTACATATTCAAATTCAAATTATGGGAACAAAGCGTCTTAATAGTATCATTAGACTTGAAACAAATTTTCAGTAACAGAAGGAAAAGAAGAAAGGACCAAAGTTCTCTACAGGACGGAACTAGCAATAGTATCTATTCTGTTGGTAACCATACTGCTGTTGATGAGCCGACTCGGGAGTGAAATTGTGTGATTCCAAGTTACTCCTGAGGCGCCAGCCTTCAGGTTCCTTCAGGAACTGATTTGATTCTATATAGTTCCGGATATTCACAATCACCTTGTTCAACTTTGCATCACCTCGATCTTTCAATGCAGTTAGAAAATCTTTAGCAATGATATTCAACATCTTTCTGAATTGTGTCTTGTATCTTTTGTCTAGAGCAAAACCTGCCATCTGGGTAACCAAGACATTTTCTTTTATCTCCAACCCATTTCATTAACATAAAAAGAACTGAGAAAGAGCTTCAACTTACTTCAAGAAAAGCCTGCAAGGCAGCTGCAGTATTTAAATTTGCTGGGAGAACATTTAAGAATCTTGCTATCCATGCCCAAACTTCTCTGAGGCCATGCAAGTTTTGGCAGCCTTCAACTTCAGTCTACCACAAATTGCAGTTTACTACTAAATCAGTTACTATACGAATGAAGTAAGGGGGAAAAATACAATTTTGGTCCCTGAATTATTTTGTTATTTTATTTTTTGTCCTTGTATTATTTGGCTGAGCACATCTGACCTCCAATTAAACAAAATGTGCAATTCTAGTATCACAAAATAAATATAGCACGATGGCATATTCAACTAACAAATATTAGTTTGGGATTCTGTCACTTCTCCATCAAATTCGGGCCAAAGGAGCTCTGCACCAAGAACTCCCTCAACAAAATTCCTACACGTGGAATGACAAATATTAGTTTGGGCAAGCACAAACATATGGCTTTGATCATTTCTGGCAGCTCACTGCTTGGTTCACAACCTGTGTACTGGTAACTAATATTGCAAAAAGGACATCTTGGCTAGAATGTTTCCTGCTCTGCTGATGAAGTTGGTTCTGTTTGTGGACAATGTTTCAGATACTGAACTGAATGCTAAACCATTTGAAATATTGTTTTGTCAAACTGAAGGATTTCGAATAACCTGATGAGATAGTGGCTTTGCTGCTGTAACTTCGGATAAAATTCAGCACTTCCTATCATACAAAGCCCTTTTACTGGGTCGGAGAGCACCATATGTACTTCCCCAACCTAACATGAAAGCCGCTTCTGCACTAAAGGCTCTTGTTTGGATGAAGCACAAGTCTCCAATATTGATGTCTTATGGTGACTTTATCAACCTGAGGGATCCATTGCAATCTTTTTTAATCCCAGACCACTGCTTTGAGCTAGAAAATGAACATTGGAGACAAGTAGTCGAGATATGTTCTATAGTTGAAGGTAAAGTCCTTCAGATTTCAACGCAACCTCTTGAGTCCCTTCAAAGTCATTATTCTGCATTTTCTTCTCGCAGAGCTCTTTAGCCCTTAGGGATTCATTTGTTGCACCCCGTAGCAAATCGGAATCAATGTTAACCAGTAAGATACACCAGACATGCATACAAAAGTCCCCAACTTATATTCGTCATGCTCAATTCTGTGTTCCTTATTCCTGGGAGCGAGTGACGAAGATGGGTTCATCACATTGGCGATGGCTTCTTATTGAATGTAGAGTATCAATTAAGCACTGATCCACTCCAAATATCGTGTAGGTGAAAATGCCAACATAATTTCCATTTTGAAGGGAAGACACATTCTCTAAGACAATTGGATCTCTATTTGGAGGCTTTGAACCTTGGAGCAACGGTAAAGTTGTCTCCGTGTGACCTATAAGTCACGGGTTCAAGTCGTGGAAGCAGCCACTAATGCTTGCATTAGGGTAGGCTGTCTACATCACACCCCTTGAGGTGCGGTCCTTCCCCAGACCATGCGTGAATGCGGGATGCTTTGTGCGACTGCCTTTTTAAAGGGAACGTAACAAGAAGTTGAAGTAAATCCCAACTCAAAAAGATGATGGGCACGAATTACGATGATTATATGTATACTTGGTATTCCCTTTATTCAAGTTGAAATCATCAATGCATAGAAACTGATAATGTTGGTGCTAACTGGGAGAGGAAGAATGGCCAGGTTGATGGAGAAATAACTGAACCCAGATTGATGTCCGTCAGCAGAAGATAACATCTGTTAGTTTCAATGAGAAATTGGACCAAAATCTCACATTTGTTAAATTGAAGGTCAGATATACTTATGCAAATAATGCAGGGACTAAAACCTGAATAAAGCAAAACTCAGAGACCAAAACCACTATTTTCCCGAAAGAGTATGATAGACGAGAGTGTCAGCAACACAAGCATTAAGGATTCTTAAGGATAAAAGTAACAAATATCTAAGCAACTGACCTGAACAGGAGCACCATATAATTTCATGTAGATCCACATAACTATCAGTACTTTCTATCTTCCCATCTTCCACTGCGTAGCCAATAGCTTTGTAATAATAAGCTTCCTTTGTCTGAAATGCTGCCTGAAGTGAAAGAACACATCAACGTTAATTTTCGTGGAGGTAGCATAATATGATGTGAATATGGGGTGAAGAAGGTTAACTAATGTCTGCGACAAGTTCTTTTCTCACCACTTAATTGAAGAAATATCATGCTCCAAGACAATCAAGTAAAAAGAATCCCACAAAAGACAATAATAAGATGTGTAGATGCCAAACAGGTAATACTAAGGTAATAAGAAGTACCTCTGAGTAAATAATGTACTTAGGAACTGCGTAAATGCAAACTTTATTCAACTCGCCTATGAGAATATCCATGTCAAGAGGGTTTTGAATACTAGCCTTTATTTCTGTGATCCGAGACCTCTCATAGCTTCATTTGATATTATACGACTTGCGTGCGTGATCCGTGTTGTTATTCAAAAAACTTTTATGTGAAATTTTGAAGAAAACGTGAATTTTGACTTAAAATGGTAAACGACCCAGGTTCGATTTTTTGACGATTCCAATAGATTCGTATGATGATATTGCACTTGTACGCATGTTTGATTGGGTTCACGGGTGACCCGAGGGCATTTTGGCGCATTACGTGAAAGTTGGCAAAATTGAGTTTTGAATCGATGTTGTTTTGATAATTTGAGTGAACGAGCAAGTTTATAGGATGTTATTAAACTAGTGCATGTTCGGATTGGAACCCGAGAGCCTTGTGTGAGTTTGGGATGAGTTTCGGTTGATTTGGAACTGTTGGTGCAAGTTTGTTGTTGGTGTGAGTTGTAGGTCTCGCATTTGCAAAGACCTAATCGCAATTGCGAGCCTCGCATTTGCGATGTTAGGCTCGTAAATGCGAAGTAGGGGCTCAGGGTTGATCTTCGCTTTTGCGAAGAAGCCATCGCATTTGCGATCTGGAGATGGTCCACATTTGCGACCATTTTGTCGCTTTTGTGATGACGGGGATTCTTAGGAGTGCTTCGCATATGCGAAGCTTGCACCGTATTTGCGATGGTTGGGGACTTTGCAAATGCGAGGTCTATGTCGCATTCGCGGCTTCTGAGGATTTGTGGCACTGTTCGCATTTGCGGACGATTGTTCGCATTTGTGGGCATCGCAATTGCGAACAATTGCAATACCTGCAGCTGGGTAAAAGTGAAAAATTTCGGGACTTAGCTCAATTTACACTATTTTCAACCCTAAACTCTCTAGAGGTGATTTTTGAAGAGGATTTTCTTCCCAAATTCATTGGTAAGCAACTTTAACTAGTTTGTAATCAATTTCAATTACTTTTTCATGAATTTTAACATCAAATCTATGAATTTCAAGGTAGAATTTAGGAATTTTGTAAAATTAAGATTTAGACCTTGAATTGAGGTCGAATTTGGAAACAAATCACACAACCGGGCTAGGGTGAATGGGTAACTGGGATTTGGTCCGAATCTCGGATTTCGACCAAGCGAACCCGAGGTTGATTTTTGTTAGACTTTTTCAAATATGATCAAAATTGAACCTTTTTCATTTGTGGGTAGTTTCTAAAGCTTATTTTGAATTGTTTGATTGATAATTGGCTAGATCCAGTTGGTTTAGAGGCTTGTTTGAAAGAAATAATCAGTGGTTAATTGTTGATTTTATTGCGGAAGGAGGTAAGTGTCGTGATTAACCTTAATTTGAGGGAATTAAGGTAGAAACGAGCCTATTTTCTATGTGAACTATGTGTTAGGCAGCGTATATGCAAGTTGACGAGTGTATATGTATTGGCCGTGGGATAAGCATGTGGGTGGAATTTGCCTTATTTGCACCATGTTATTTTATTTACTATGCTTTAGATAGATCGCTTATTCTTTGACTATTCGCTTTCAAGTTATTTCTTATATTGAAGTGTTGTGATATTGGGTGTTGAGAATGTGGAATTTGTAATTTGTTGTTGGCTCTAATTGTGGAAAGATTCTCGTATGACGAGTGGAGTTCAATACTATTGTTGAAGTGAATTTGCTTCCCACCTTGCTTAACATTTGTGTTGTTGTTGCTTGGTGAGGAATAGTGAAGAGCACGACGGGTGTTGCTATGCCTCATTTGCATATTGATATCATTGAGTTAGTGAATTTGAGGATAAAAGCGCAAAGGGTGATGTCGTGCACATGCTTATTTATCATGATCAAGCGAGGATGAGAGTAAAAGCATGAAAGGTGATGTCGTGCACTTGTATTTATCTGATATGGTGAGGATGACAGTAAAAGTACGAACGGTGATGCCGTGCGAGTTTGTTGAATTCGTTGTTTTACTAAATATTTTGGTAATGTGAATTTTGACTTGGGGGATTTGTTGCTCCTTTTGGAAAGAGGTTTACTTTATGATTCTTTATTTACTTTACCGTCTATTGTCCCCTATACTTCCCCTATCCCGTTGTTTCATTTGACTTTTTATTTCTTATTCCTTTATATATATATATATATATATATATATATATATATATATATATATATTAGACAACAAATTAATTTCTTTGAATGGTTTGAAATTTATGCTGATTATAACCAGATCGATTTTCCTATATATATATATATATATATATATATATATATATAAAACTACACAGGTTTTTTGTAGGTGTCTTGTTTAGCCTCGTCACTACTTCGTCGAGGTTAGGCTCGACATTTACGGACACTTACGGAGTACATTGGGTCGGTTGTACTCATACTACACTTCTGCACTTCAGATCCTGACATCGGTACCAGCGGAGCCCCGAATACTGCTTAGCAGATACTATGTTGGTGATTCGAGGTAGAGCTACATCCAATCCGCTGGCCTTGAGTCATTATCTTACCTCTATTGTATTGTTTCCACTTTATCCGGACAGTGTTGCATTTCTTCATAACCTTGTCTTTAGTTGAATCTAGAAGTTCATGTACTTGTGACACCAAATCTTGGGGTGGTTTGCGTTAGTTATTGGTTTTAGAGCTTTATTATGTTAGCACAGAGCTGACTTTACATTATGTTATTTGATCAGTTGTCAGATATTTATTGCTTTCTTTTCGTATTATTTGTTGTGTTGGCTTGCCTAGCGAGCGATGTTAGGCGTCATCACGACCCTGATTGGCTGGGATTTTGGGTCGTGTCGTCGTGACAATGGTAATCTACATTAGTTAGTAGTTTCTGATCATATTCATGATCCCTTTTCAAACACTAAAGTCTCCTGTCCTAAATTAAACCTTTTTATGTTGTTTAACAATCCTAGAGCCCTTCTCGTGCTATCAATACAACCTCTAGATTTCCCTTCGTTAGAAATTCCTGACATCTATTTTAAATCCGGATTGTGGGGTGGTAATAGTAGTTGTTGTATAAAAGCATCAGAACATACTTAACCCAAATTAACATCCTTAGGATCTCAAATAGAACTCTGGACCTCTGTACGCTAAGATGGAATATAATAATTCAAAATGTATCTGATGACATTCCAACTAAACAAGCAACTATTTCTGTTTCTTTTTAACAAATGACAAACATTAGCCTGAAGGTGCAAGTAGCACGCATTTAGGGTAAAATAAGGGAAGATCACTTGAGATGGCACGGTGTGTCCTTCATCGACCTACAGATGCAGCAGTCCATAGGTGTGAAATTATGGGAAGTAAAGGTGTTAAAAAGAGGAGGTAGACCTAAAATACAAGGAGGGAAGTTGTCTTGAAAGACCTACAATTACCTGGAATCAATCAAGACTTGGCTAAAGATAGGGCACAATGGAAGAAAAAGATCCATATAGGTGATATTTACTACTTGGAACAAGTTTTAGTCTTGTTAGTACGTCGATTTCGGACCTATTGCTTTTCTAGGAGTATTTTGACCTTATCAGATTTCTATGCCAGTAAGAAATACTGATGTCGAGTTGAGGGATTTGAGACATAAGCTTCTATAAGAGGAAGGCAAATCATGGACGCGGCTCTCAATGCTAATGAATGTTTTAGATTCTAGACAGAAAAGCAACAAGCGGTGTATTGATGCAAGTTAGACATTGAGAAAGCTTATGATATGAAAATTGGAACTTTCTGATGAACATGCTTGAGGATTTGGGATTTGGTAGAAGATGGATCAAGTGGATTTCCTGCACCAGTACAGTTAGATATTCCGTCCTTGTTAATGGGAAACCAGTGGGTTTTTCTTTTCCAGCTCAAAGAGGTATACGACAAGGAGATCCTCTTTCTCCTTTCTTACTGGTGATGGAATTTTTTAGTAAATGCTATCTGTTACATATGTGAGTCGAGGGATAAGAGGATTCAGAGTCAAAATAGTAGCCAAAATGCCATTGAAATATCACATTTATTGTAAGCTGATGATACTATGTTGTGTGATGTGGAGATTGAGCAACTTAGGCATCTGCAGCTCAAATTTGTATATTTTGAAGCAATTTATGGTCTTCACCTTAACTAGAGAATAAGCTTTTCATATCCAGTTAATGTCACCACAAATAGCAGCAGAACTACTGGAACTTTAGGATGTCAGGTTGGCACTCGGCCAACTGTCTATTTGGGATTGCCTTTTGGGGCCAAGCATAGAGCTAATAGTATATGGGAAGCGGTCTTGGAGAAATGTGAAAGAAGGCTAATAAGCTGGAAGAAGCAGTATTTATCAAAGGAGGAAGATTGGTACCAGTTAACAGTGTGCTGGGCTCAACATATGTGATGTCTCTTTTCTCTTAGCCAACTAAGATTGAGAAAAGAATTGACAAGCTATAGAGGAACTTTATTTGGCAAGGAAATAAAGATTAAGGGCAGCCCGGTGCACTAAGCTCCTGCTATGTGCGGGGTCCCGAGAAGTGTCGGACCACAAGGGTCTATTGTACGCAGCCTTACCTTGCATTTCTACGAGAGGTTGTTTCCACGGTTCGAACCCGTGACCTCCTGGTTCTTTGCTTTAGTGAATGGAACCTATCGAGGCTAAGGAAAATGGTGGACTGAGGATTAAAACCTCAGAAAACACAATAAAAGCTTGTTGATGGAGTGGCTATGGAGATATAACTCGGAGGTTGATGCCCTTTGAGTTGGTGTGATTAAAAACAAAAATGGAGTTGAGAATCAATGGTGCAGCAAAGAAGTAAAAGCTGCATATAGAGTCTCACTTTGGAGAATAATTCGAGCTCACTGGTCTTGTTTCACATCTAGAATAGGGTTCAAGGTGGGCAATGGGATGAGGATATCCTTCTGGAAGGATATGTGGATTGGAAATGAGCCTTTATTAGACTTATTTCCTGATCTGTCTTTATTGGCAGCAAATGTTTCAGCTTTTGTGGCAGAAAATAAAGAAAATGGGACTTGGAATACAATCTTCAGAAAGAGGTTCAATGACAAGGAGATCGACAGGGCTACAGAATTTTACAACCACTTAAGCACATTCAAACAGCTTACTGATTCAGAAGATGGCATCATAACAGTAAAGGAACGTTTACTGTGTCTTCTGGGAAGCAAATCTGGAATACAAAAGCCCCTCTCAGGGTAGCTTGTTTTACCTGGATAGTGAGCAAAGAAGCTTGTCTTACTTACGAGAATTTACAAAAAAAGAGGGTTGGCTCTATGCAGTAACTGCTTCCTATGCGGGAAACAACTCTAGAGTATTCGTCATTTGGTTTTGCATTGCCAAGTTACTGTCCAACTGTGGCAGCTTTTGTGAACATAATTGGTCTGCAGTGGGTAATGCCTAGTTCAACAACTGATTTGCTTAGCTGCTGGAACATAATTGGGCTTAGTAATGGCAAACTTAGATGGTGCAACACGATACCTTGTATTTGGTGGATTATTTGAACCGAAAGGAATAGAAGATGCTTTGAAGACTCTTGCTAATTCTATCATTAGGATAAAATCCAGATGTATTATTGTGTTTTGCACATGGTGTAGAATGGAAAATGTAAATGATGCAGAATCAGTCCTACAAATGTTAGAAGCCCTAAAGGATTAGAAGGGGCAAACTTTTGCTGTTTTTGCTTCTGTAAATACTGTTCACCTGTTGCAACACATCTTTTGTGCTTGTTTATATACAACACTACCTTATCTTCCCAAAAAAACCAGTAAAAATATATTTATTACTATTATTTATATATACTTAACTTATTTTTCACTTTTATTTTTATTTGGTATGAAGATGACATGAGTTGAGATTAAATGGAGAAACATGGTCAGAAGGATTCATATAGCCAAGCTCAACTTGTTTCGGACCGAGACATAGTTGTTTTTGTTGTTTAGTTCAGCTAAAAGAAGACTCAAATGAACTTATCAAAATGTCTCACTAACTTTTTCAAACATGCAAGGATCGCATAGTTAAATGTAAGCAGTTTCAAGAACTTGGAACTGCAACTCCTATAACACAATTGGATGGGTAAATGATAATGTTAGTAGGGAAAGAGTTAACTTTTAAAAGTCAATACTTCCTCTGTCACATGAAATGTGAGACTACTTTCTTCACCGATCACGGTGTTTAAGATGTTATTTTGACTTTTTTTTAATGATTAGTAGTGGTGAAAGAAAAATATAAAAACAGTTGTTGAAAAATTAGTCTGATATATAGCAAAAACACATCAATGTATATAGTTCAATGGCTTTTAACTCTAGCAACTATGCAAGTCAAATAGAATAACAGTATTAATAAAATGGTGTCAAACATTTGGGATATCCAAATGGAAGAATGCCACATAAATTAGGATAGAGGGAGTAACTGTTTAGGAAACCCCTTTCCCGAGCCTCTGCAAAGAACACTTTACTTTATGCAGCAAGAAGCATAATAGTCTGATAAATCTGCAATGAGATTTTAAATATTGTTTTGCAAGGTTATCTTGTTAGAACCCGACCCCGGTGCTTCATTCTGTGAAGCTATTTCATTGTAAATCATCAATCTTTTCTCCTCCAGCTTTTGAGCATTTTCTGATGCCCTGATTGTATTTCCTGCTATATCCAAAATTGCAAACTTGAAATCTACGCATATATTTACAAGCACTAGAAATAGAAAGAAAAACAACATCTAAATGTTTCATCTTGCCACTTGGAGGTTGGCGTATCATACACTATTTGATAAAAGGATATCATCCAGTTGACTGTATAAAAAGTAGTAAAAGTTTTTGACAATAACTTTTTTATATTTAGACTATAAAGAAAAAAACCAGAATAGTCCTTTAAATACAAGGGTTGCTCCAGTGTTATAAATAGCGCTCGCCTCAGCGCTAAGAGCGTGAGGCGAGGCGATGCGAGCAGCCTGCACTATTTTGGCTCTGTTGTGTTGCGATTGTAAAAGGCGAGTGCCTCTGCCTGTGTAGCGAGAGGCGTAGCGAGAGGCTGAGCTGTGGCGTCGGTTTTTGAAAAAAAAAAAAAAAGAAAGAAAAAGGCGCAGATATTAAAAGAAAAGACCAGCGACTTAAAACATTAGGGCTTGCAGTGATTTCACGTTTCTTTCTTCTTCAACCTTCAAACAACAGAGCAGCCAAGTCCACCCAGCCCCGGTGAGCTTCTCTTCTTCTTCGATTTCCTTTCTTCTTCTTCTTCTTCTTCTTCTTCTTCTTTCTTCTTTCTTCTTTCTTCTTTCTTCTTTCTTTCTTCCTTTTCCTTCTTCTTCTCTTTCTATTTTTTTTGCTCTGTTTTTTGTCGAGCAACAGTGAAGAACAGAGAGTCTGTTGCTCTGTTTTTTTTCCGTTTTTCTTCTTCTTCTGATCTTCTCTTCTTCTTTCTATTTCTTTTGCTCTGTTTTTTGTCGAGCAACATTGCAAGCAACATTGCAGCAAAAAACAGAACAGAGAGTCTGTTTATGCTAATGCTGTGGCCCACCGCGGGCCTGAGCCTAATGGGCCTGGCGGGCCTGGGCCTGAGGCGGGCCCGGGCCTGGCGGTCTCGTGGGTTGGGACCGGCCCCGCTACGGGCCTAGGCTCACGTGGGCCTAGGCTCACGTGGGCCTAGGCCCGTAGTGGGTCGGCCCCGCGGGCCCAACGGGCCTAAAGGTTCGTAATTTTTTTTTTTAATCAACGGAAATTTCTTTTAATAAGCCTTGTATATATATGTTGTATATATTGTATATAAACTATGTATATATACATAGTTTATAAACTATATATACATAGTTTATATACATATAAACTATGTATATATATTATATAAATATATTGCTTTATATAAGTGTTGTATATAATGTATATATATATAAATAAGTCTAATATAAGTCTTGTATATATTGTATATATATTTTGTATATATTGTATATATTATGTATATATATATATATATATATATAGTTTATATGTATTATAATATATATATATACATATATATATATATATACATATATATTATATATNTTATAGATATATAGATATTGCTTTATATAAGTGTTGTATATAATGTGTGTATATATATATATATATATATATAAGTGTTGTATATATATATATATACATATATATATATATAAATATATATAGTTTATAGTTTATATATATAGTTTATATAAATAAGTCTAATATAAGTCTTGTATATATTGTATATATATTTTGTATATATTGTATATATATAATATGTATATATTTACAATTATATTATGTGTGTGTGTATATATATATATATATATATATATATATATTATATATGTATGTAAGTGTAAAAGACAATAAAAGACTAAATAAATTGCAAAGAATATTCAAGAGAATGTCTTATAATTTTTATTATTATGACATTAACAAAAGATGGCAATATCTTTCTTATTCTTTCTTCCCCCAATGGAATGAGCACAACAAGGTACTAATACCACCATTAAAAGGAAAAAAAACAAGCAAGATGTGCCAAAATACAAGTTACATAATAAAGTAAACAATTATCTTTCTTAGTCTTCCTCTCCCAATGGAATGAGCACAACAAGGTACTAATACCACCATTAAAAGGGAAAAAAACTAAAAAAGTTACATATTACTCTAAGTATTATCCCTAACAAATCTCATCAATCTTTCAAGGTCCGGAGGACATTCCGTTGGCGGTAATGGAAAAGAGGCTTGTTCATCACCGCTTCCGGGCGAAGCCGCATCTTGCGCAAGTTCCGCTAGCATTTCTTCATAGGCATCGTCTATATCCGGTTGTGATTCTGAGAGTCCGAAATTTCTTCTTTCCGAACGGATCCAATCTCGGAAGAGTACTGCCTTTTCCAAGCTATCCCTCATCGATGCTCTATGATCACCGATTTGCAATCTCGCTTGACTGAAAGCGCTCTCCGATGCCACCGTTGAAGCTTGAACGGTTAATATATCTCGCGCCATCCTTGAAAGAACCGGAAAGTGTTTTGTTTGTCCTTCCACCATTCCAAAACGTCGAAGGAGCCGTCGGGATTCTCTGATTCAAGTCCCTGCGACAAATAAACTTGAAGCTCATTTAGTTGTGAACTATCACCAATATTTTCACTTTGGGAACCCCTGATCTCCGTCCAAGCACTGAGGGCCTTTATGCCCGCAGTTCTTTTACCTGGTCGTGAAGTGGACGAAGTGGGAGTTGGAATACTGGGTCTAACATGATCCATTTATTTTAATTGAGGCCAGAGCATCTCCAAGTTTTGCATATTCGTCAGGTGAAAGTGACAAAGAGTCATAAATTTTTGAATACCAAAATTGGGAACCTCCTAATTTCATGGTAGGGTTTAACAGTGCAGCAATACCATAAATAGGGGGGATAGGAAAAATATATTTTTTAAACTTAGATTTCATAGATTCAGTGGCATATTGATAAACTACACTATCTACAAATTTATCAAATAAACTTGCAAGTGCAGCTATATAAACTAAACAGTTAGAAATTGTAGGATAATATTGCCCAGATAAATCGTTAGTTGCTATAGAAAATTGTTCTAAAAAATCTACAAGTGTTTTAACGTTAACGCAATCTTGATTTGTTAGGTGCTCATCGTCTTCAGTATCACCATCACCTACACGAGCATTGTAGGTTGCGGTAATTGGGTTCCTATATTCATACGCAACTACTAGACTTTCATACATGTAGTTCCATCTAGTAGGACAAGGTTTAGGAACTTTTCTTTCCTTAAGGCCACATTCATCACATTTTTTAAAATATTCCCTAAGTCTACTTCTACGGTTTGAGTAGAATAACCAGTTAAGAGCCATTTTTACCTTTTCAATTTCTACATTTAACAATGCCATTCCGTCCCCGACAATTAAATGATAAATGTGACAAATGCACCTAACATGAAAAATATTAGAAAATGAGGGGTTTAGAGTTGTTGTAAGATTGGTTATTGCGTGAGTGTTACTAGACGCGCTATCCATGGTAACAGATGCTATTTTATCTGTAATGCAAAAATATCTACAAACGTCTGTTACCGTTTTAGCTATAAATTTACCAGTGTGGCGTGAGTTAATTATTCTATATGCAATAATGCGTTTTTGCATTATCCAGTCATCGTCTATCCAATGACTGGTAATGGTTAAATAGTCACAGTCATTGGCACTTCTACCTATGTCTGTAGTAATTGCTATGCGACAATCTATATGGGTAAATAGATATCGCAAATACTGTTCGTATTCGTGCTTATACTTGTAAATGTCGGCCTTCACGGTAGCACGAGGCCATCCTTTATATGTAGGATTATAAATTTTTCTAATATATTGTATAAAATGGGGGTTCGAAGGAAAGCTATATGGTAAACACATAACTGTTACCATTTTTGCTAGTTCTTCACGATCCTTATTTGGATCGTAGTATAAAATACCCCCGGTAACTGTGTTAATACCGGGTTGTACTAAGTTTGAACCAGCACTAGCTGGAACCGGATTAGATCCGCCCGCCCCTTGTTCCGCAGCTTTCATTTGCAAATATCTTTGTTTCTCAGTAGGGTGTTTCATTAGGTGCCTAGTTAAACTACCCGTACCGCTACGGTTGCCGGTATATTTATGAGCCAACAAAGACCCACAATATTTACACTTAGCTTTATTTTGTTCTCTTAATTGAGTAAAAGTGCCAAACAAGAGATGGTTCGGCCCGTTTAGGAGGTCTTCTATCAAATGTAGGGGTTAATACAGGAGGGTCATCAGTTGGGTTATTATTAGGACTAGTAGGTATCTTCTAAATCGGGTTGCGTTTCATTTATATCGGGTTGGGATTCATCTACAACATTATTTTCATTACCATAAAGAGCGTTCATTATATCGTCATCTAATCGAGTACCGGGTGCAACATCATGATATAATGGAGTATTGGAAAATTGAAAACAAGGGTGATCACTATCTAAAATAATAGGTCCAGAAGGACGGGTAAGAGGGGGAGGAGGAGTAGCTTGGCTACTAGATTGGCCAATTTTAGATTTTACCTTGCCGTTACCACCGAACATTTTTTTCAAAAAAAAATCCATATTAATTATAATTAAACTAATTAAAACAAACACAACAATATATTAATTATAATTAAACTAATTAAAACAAACACAACAATATATTAAAAATTAAAGAGTTGGAACGAGGTTACCGGATTGAAGAACAACTTCTTGAAAATTGAATATTGTTGAAGACTTGAAGACTTTAATACTTCAATTCACCAACTTCACAATTTTTCACGAAATTGAAATAATAATATGAGCACTTATGAAAATAATTAGAGAGAGATTGAGGGAGATTGAGAGAGATTGAGAGATTTTGTGAGTTAAAAATGAAAG
>MCJB01052799.1:39128-49187 GCA_002018475.1 Nicotiana obtusifolia | reverse complement strand
AATCGCGAAGCCCTTATTGCATCGGCCAGCCGAGTCCGCGAAACAGAACTAGGTATGAACTGGCTTGGGCCAAAGGCGACACCCTCATTGTTTGACAGCCCATTTTGTGAAAATAGACTGGGCATGAGCAAGGCGTTAGTGGGCTCTAGATCAAAGCCCAGGATCGCCTATCACTTCTGCAAATTAGATTTGTGGTAATTAACTGGGCCAGTTTTGCTTTTAGGCCCAATTTAGCTCATACTCAGGCAGATACCAGCAAATATTACAAGTTCAAACTAACTCTATGACATTCATGATAATATATGTTTAAATACAATGATAAACAGAGATTCAAGACTGCTGGAATGTAAATTTAGTACATTATAGTGACTATCCCTATCAAATACATCTTTCCAAACATATGTTGTTCATAATGCTATATACTTAACTAAAATAATGGACAAAGAATTCAAATCATACTGGAATTAGGCGTAATACATTTCAACGACTATTTCTAGCAAATACAGTTTTAGGACTAAGACAAATATGTGAATACACCTTCATTTACATTCCAAATTTCTTCACTGCTTGAAACTATCAACCATCATTTTGCTGCCTTGCATGGACTCCTTCAATCTTCAGGTTTGATCAACCAGTGATCAAAACTGAGGATTGAGTGGTTTTAGTTTAGACAACATCTCTCGAAACATGATGACTTAACTGGACAACGACTAAATTAAATTTCAGATTAAATGATAAGGAACCTTCACTCAAAAATAACCAAACTGGGGCTGACCAAGTTGTAAATTAGCAAATAGGTTCTTTACAGCAGCAAGCAATTACAAGTAACAGGTTTAACTTGAGTGACAATTGTCTTAACAGCATCATATAAACAAGAAGCAGAAGGCAGTTACAATTTATATTTCAACTCAAGAGACAGTTTCATAGAATATTATAGAAGAAATCAGAAGATATTATAACACATAAATGTAGGTAACTCATGAAGTCAACAGTTCATTCATCATTCACATGTTTCGAAGAAGAATTACAGATGAAGTTGTTACATACCTAGAAACAGAAATCGAACAACAAAATTTAATGAAGTAGGAATCAGAACTAAAAAAAAAGATTCAGAAGCAAAGGCAGCGACATAATTTAATAGCAAAACCAATCAGTTCCGCAGCTAGAATACTACTCTTAATCCCAAAAACTGAAGCAGAATTTTCCAGAATTTCCACTCCCTTTTCTTTTACCTTTTAGCTAAGTTTTAGTTCTCACGGATAATTTCTTTTAGGGGTCATTGTGTCTATCTGTTTTTGCTCTATGAGTATGTCTATATACTGAAGGTTGGATTCGAGAGAGTGGGGGAAAGGGGAATATTTCAACACTAAGTCCGGGTCTGACAGAAGGAATATTTTGTAACTAACATGCCAGCTACCCTATTGGCAGTTACAAATTTCTTTTCGAGCCCTCTTCTTTTAGTTTTACTCTTAAGGCCTCCCCTAAAGGTTAATTATCTTTTGAATATAATCCCCGACCCGCCTAAGTGTGAACTTTTGGCCTCGAGACTACCGGGCCTGCCTAAGTGTGCACTTTTGGCCTCGAGACTACCGAGCTTGCGTAAGTGTGCACTTTTGGCCTCGAGACTACCGGGCCTTCCTATCGTCCGAGGAAAGTCTCGATTTGACCTCGAAAACAGAAAGTGCAGGGCAATTTCGAACATGAAAACAATGGCTCGACACTCAAAATGCAAATACCTAAGTAATCCTAACATGCAAACAAAACTGGTTATTTGTTAAAACCTATTATGCTAAAAAAATAGAACAAGAGAAGAAAGAAAAGAAGACGGAAAGAAAAGAAAACGAACAAATATTACCTAATCAAAATGAAGCAAGATTTTGGTAGTTCGTCGACCGATGGGTCCGAGTACCCTCTCGAAACGAATCGAAAGTTACGTTAATTGATTGTTCTCAATCGATTATTGTGAGTTCCGAGTCGAATCACACTGTGAAACTCGAGAATCGACAATGGCAGATTAGGTTTTCAACTTCTAAGATTTAAAATCCGTGAAGTTATTGGTGTTTTTGGAGAGAATGATTGAGGGATTAGGGATAAGGGGACGAAGGAGGCTATGGGAGAGTGATTTGGGGTGGATTGGAGGTGGGCTGCCTCCATGAGGCGATTCTCGGCGGCGACCGTGAGATCGAGGGTGAGAGAGAGACGAAGGGCGTCTCTAGGGTTTCTTTGGGGGGCGAAGACCGGGTTTAGGACCGTTTTATAGGGGAGTGAGAGACGAGTTCCAGACCATTGGATCAAAAGGCGATCAATGGTCGTGATTGAGCGTGACCTAAACGGTATCGTTTTGGTCAATGATGGGGCGGACCAGGTATGGAAAATGGGCTGGACAGGTCGCGAAAAGTTTATGGGCTTAAGGCATCTCAGCAGTTTGGGCCTTAAACTATTTCGGCGACTTGGGCGCTTAACTGAACGAACTCTTAGCCCAGTTTTTGCGAAACTAGCCTTTTCATTTCCCTTCCTTAATTTTGCGGAAATGGCCACCTCGCTTCTAATTGCATTTATTTTGCAACAAAGATCTAATTAACACTTGAACTAATTATTTAAGCTAATGTATATTTTTGTGATTTTCATTTATCAATTAAGCAATTTGCATGTGATTAAATCCTAAAAATGCAAATAAAATTTAAAGTGCAATGCAATGAGGAGTTTGACATTTTTTGTGGTATTTTTCATGATTTTGAAATATTAAATATGCACAAAAATACAACTAAATTTCTAAAATTCTACAAAAAATCAAAGTCAATAAGAAAAGTTAGTTTTTGTAGATTTTGTAGGAATATTTTGTAGGGCAAAAATTACGTGCTCACATCTAGTAATCTTAAGTTTTAACTTGAATAATGCATTATATATTCTTCTATAACCATTTCAAGTCTATTCGCTGTGTAAATTTTCTTTACATTTGATTAAACTTTTAATTAAATTAATTAAAACTTTTGATATGCCCAACGCAGCGTAATTTGATAAATAGTGTAATACTCCATCCGGTCTACTTTAATGAATTTTTTGGCCTTTTTTTATGGTCCACAATATTTGATTTTTTCAAATTTCATGAAGGAATTAACTTCTTTTTTCCAAAGTTGTTGTTTACTCGTAAAACAGTACAGTTGAATTTATACATGATTTATAGACAAATGAATTAATTTGATCCCAATATGATAAATTAGATAAATATATAATACTTAGCCTTGAGATGGAGATAAATAGCAGAAACCGTAATTCCGGGAGCAGGTCTTCCGGGGACAATAATGACGATATAAATGAGCAAAGATTGTATTGAGCTTTGAACAGAGTGCAGTGCATGTTTGTCAAAAAAATCGTGTCTTACAATGATAGTAGAGCTCATTATTTATAGTTGCACCTAGGAAACAAGATCCTAGGATCAAGCCCCTCTTTAATGACAATTATGAGGGCCATCGAAGAATGTGTAACGGTAGGCAGTGAATGCTATATTCTTTGTAACAGACCACATACTTAATGCTATAAAATATTCTTCATTAAATGCTATTGGGTGGCAGGCATTTAACTTACCTTTATGAGTATCATTCTCTCCGGTTACAAATGAGATCGTTGCGTTCGGATCCGACTACCTTCTGTCTTCGGCTCCACGTATCACTTTCTCATGCGATCATTTAGTATAAACACATTTTACCCTGTATAAATAGTCCACTTGCTTTCTGGTGGCATAACTTTATGTCACCGGAAAGTTGGTAGAAATATCATTTTTGGCGAAAAATTCTCTGACCCCCTCTCAAAAATTTCTGACGGTTGATTAGACGCATGTCTCTCCGCATTTAATGTCCCGAAAATGCGTCATCCCACGATTTAGGCATCACTTTTGTCGGTTATCGAGATAATTATGGCCACTGTTTTAGCCGCCTATTCCTTTACTTATACGCATCAGACTTCTTCATTTACACTTCATAATTCTCCAAACTTTCTCAAACTCTCTTTGCTCAACTCGTACTTTGTCTTCAACCTTTCTTTAATCTTCTTCTTGAGAGAAAACCTTCCTTCCTTTCTGATAAAAAATGACCTCTTCTTCCAAAATTCCTAGTTCATCTAAGAACAAAGGTAAAACTAATGACGCTGCTCCTCTTACGGTGAGCACTATCATCCCAAAGAGTCTTGTCAAAACTAAGAACTTTGAAGAGAAGTATCCTTCTGCTCACCCTCGCACGTGGGCTGTTGGAGTATACCCTTCTTCTATCCGTCCTTCTAGTATTCCTGTGTGAAATAAGACTGACATTTCCAAGATTTAGACATTAGCTCTCCTGATCTGACGCAGCGGATAACCTTACCCAAGAAGGGTTTTATGTATTTTTATACGTATCCTTTCACTTTGGGGACATTCTCTTTGAGTGGAGAGCTTGACTCTGTCATCGTGGAGTTCTGCATCCGCCACCAGATATGCCTGGCACAAGTAAGTCCTTTTGTGTGGAGGACAGTCGCTTGTATTCGGCATCTGTGCCAGGAGACAGGAGAGGATCTAACCCTAGCGCGATTAATGAACCTTTATTCCCCAAAGATTTTTCGCTAGGAAATGATAAATTTCAGCAAGTGTAGCCACCATGCTCTGCTATCAAGCATGGATGATGAAAATGATTGTGGGTGGATTGAACGGTTCGTTGCAATTTCCACTAGTGACATCATTCCGGCCATGACTTCATCCTTTCCAGAATTATAGAACCGCACTCGTAAGCTAGTCAAGAAGGGGCTTCTCTACATAGAAGACGAAGACCTTCCTCAGCTCAACAGAATGCTCAATCTGTTGAGTTAGTTACACCAACCAAGGACGATGCCTCGGTACTCTGGGGGAGTATGATATGGTGGAAAATGCTAACTCCTGTTTTTGAATCCCAATCGCCGTGCTCAGTACCGTGAGGCTAAGTACCGGGTCCCTGCCGTCTTCGGTTGATGAGCAACCAACAACCTGCATTACGCTTGCCGCAGCCACTTCTCATCCTTCAACGCCATCAGCTTCATCTCCTTCCTCACCAACTATGCCTTCGCCACCAAGAACTGCTACATCATCTCCATCGGTTGTGGTGCCCGAGAGGAGAACGCCCCTCTTTCCTAGTCCCCAATTCACGGAAACTTGGGGCAAATTTATGTTGCCCCCTCAAAAGATCCCAAAAAAGAGGAGTGTCACCCTCTCGGTTTCCACCGGATGCTATATGTTGTCCCGGACGTTGAAACTTGCTAACTATTTGAAGCCCTTAGCTTCAGAAAAAGATTGTGAAAAAATACAAACTCTCTCGGGGGAGTGTTTGTTGAACAATGCCATGCACAATGTAGCGGCGGTATAGTCTTTGTTTTCTCTGTTGTATCTTCTATTTGTGTTATGGCAGGGTTGTGAATTTGCATTCTTGTTTTGCAGGCCAACTTCCTTGCTTTTGAGGGCCTTCAAAGGCTGATTCGTGATAAGGAGGAACTTACCTCCAAGGGGAATCAACTTTTGACCGAGCGGGACCAAACTCTTGCTTGCCTCTCAGAACTGGAAGCTCGAGCTGTTGAGGCCGTTGAGTTGGAGGCTCGGTTGTAGAAAAGCGAGTAAGAAATGGTGACTCTTAGCCAGGAGGTCACTCTATTAAGGGCACAATTTGAAGAAACTAGGGCCAAATAGATTGAGGTCCATAATGGCGTTCTTGCTGCATCCGATCGCGAGGCTACTGCTGCAGAAGGGTTGAATATTTTGGAGGCAAACTTAACCTCCAAAACTTAGGAAGTTACTTTTTGCGAGACAAAGTATGCCCGATTGAAGGAGAAGCGTAAGAAGACCCTTGAGCACAATATTATAGCTCAACTGTCTGCAAGCTCGATGTCAGCATCAGGTCTACCAGATCCGCATGGGACAATCTTTCTGCCGAGGTCGACCGACTTAAAAAAGAACTCCAGCACCGAGCGGCTTCCCTCATTGTTGAAAAAATATATGCTACGTATAGCAAGAGGAGAAGAACCTTGGAAGAGGCTAAAGCAGGTGTCATTGATTTTGATGCTGAAATCGCTAAGGCCCGTGAGCTGGAGTGAACTGCCAAAAGGGGTCTTTCGGCCCGGCCTGATGCTATCAATTCTTCTAGTTCTAGTTTTGAGTTCTCGGGAGCTGAAGAAGAAGCGGAAGGTGATGATGCTGAAGGCCAAAATGACGAGCCGGCAAGGGATCGATCCACTTCTCCTGGGGCTGCAGATGCTTCTCTTCCTCTGTGTTCCGGAGATGCAGTAGCTTAGTTTTTGTTTTGTTTTCTTTTGCATACTTTTGTATTTGTGCTATTTAGCACGTTTGTTGTGAATAGAAACACTTTTTTGATTAAGTACTGTGCAAATTTTCCTCTTTGCATACTTTCCACTTGAGTATTTGCGCAAGTCTCTGCGTACTTTTCGTTTAGGTATTTGCGCAAGTTTTATTCTTTGCGTCGAATTATACAAGACTTGGGGAGCATTTTTCTACGAGAGCGTTTGAATTCCGGGCATAAGTTCCTCCAAAGTCAACCCTTTGACATGAGGGTTTTATAAGAGAGGGCCCTCTTATGTTTACGATGCTCTTGAAGATGACGTCTCAAGTTCATTACGTCACTAACATTTGAAGTACTTGCTTAACTTTCAAATGATAAAGTTCATCATTCAGACAAGAAACAAGATAGAAATTAAAGGAATTTACTTTATTTCTTTTGCTTTCAAAAGTACATGAGCATTCGATGTGCTAAAAAGAAATTGCCATTACTTGTGGCTAACTTGTACAACTTATTTTTACGGGGTTGGCCGCGCAACCCCCAGCCCTGATGATACAACTTTGTTTATGTTTTTCGTCTTTCGGTCGATGTGGCAGTCATTGTTACCGTATCCTCATATCATTCCCCCTAGTGTTCGAATACAAAGAATGTGAATTTGAACACTGAAAGTTTTACACCTTCGAGAATTCCACTAGTGAATTGCTAGATAATCTTCAATTCGATAGCAAACTTCATTTCCCCATAGGATTTTGTACTATCAAGCCAAAGATTATCTAACAATCCCCTAGTGGCTTGAACTTGTGAACACTCGGGTAATCTCTCTTCGACAGCAAACTTCACTTCCCGGCAGGAACTTCGCCATCGAGCAAAAGATTATCCAAAGTGGTTCTTTTCTTGTATGCCTTATCATTTAAAGGTCTTATTGTTGCTGCTAAAGCTTCCTTCTAGTATACTTTCCGTTGTTGTCTCGTTATAAACCTTGACAGAAAACCCAATTTGGACAAAAACTGGACGAAGGGAAAAAGGGTGCAGAACCTACTTTCAGTACAGGCGATGTTTATCAGCAATAGTATCTCTTGAGATGTGCCACGTTCCAGTTGCTTGGCAACTTTTCTCCATCTTGATTTTCTAACTCGTATGACCCTTTCTCAGTGACAACTGAAATCCAGTAGGGTCCTTCCCATGTTGGACCTAGCTTCCCAGTATTGAGCTCCCGGGTGTTCTGCCTTAATTTCCTTAAAACCAAGTCTCCAACTTTGAAATGATGGAGATTGGCTCTTCGATTGTATTATCTCTCTATTATATGCTTTTGGGCTGCTATCCTTACACGCGCCAAGTCTCTGCGTTCATTGAGCATCTCCAAATTGACTAACATTGCTTCATTGTTTGCTTCTTCGTTTTTCTAGAAATACCTTAGGGTAGGCTCTCCTACCTCCATCGGGATCAGGGCTTCTGCCCCGTACACAAGAGAGAAAGGAGTCTCCCTCATGCTCGATTTGGCCGTTATTAGGTACGTCCATAGTACACCTGGCAACTCTTAGGGTCATTTACCTTTAGCTGCTTCCAATCTCTTTTTGATATTTTGTATAATCACCTTGTTCGTTGATTCTGCTTGGCCTTGTGCGCTCGGATGATAGGGTGACGATGTGATCCTCTTGACTTTCAAGTCTTCAAGGAACTTTGTGACTTTTGCGCCAATAAATTGCGGCCCATTGTCACAGGCTATCTCTTTTGGTATCCAAAATCTGCAAATTATGTTCTCCCACAAGAAATCTACCACTTCACGTTCGCCGATCTTCTAGTAAGAACCTGCATCAAGTGTCAGGACCCAAAAATCCACTAGTCGTGATGGCACCTAACTCGACCCGCTAGGCAAGCCAACTAACAGTCAATACAATCCAAACGAGATTTATAAGAAAACAATGAAGAATTATCGGAACATTTATACAATAACCGAAGATTAGTAGTACAAATCATGAGCTTCTAAGACTTAAAATTTACAAAAAAAACTGGTATGAATAAATACGTCATCTGTTTGAAGTATACATAAACAGATTAGCAAGATCTAAAGCTACCAAGGGCAAGTGGCAGCTATAATCGGAACGCAGGTACATCTTCAATGCCAGGTCATTCCATACACAGCGACTCCAGCTCCAAAATCTAGGCAAGGTGCAGAAGTGTAGTATGAGTTTAACCGATCCCATGTACCCAGTAAGTATATTGTCTAACCTCGTTGAAGTAGTGACGAGAATTTTTTTTAGTTAAAAGATACTCACTATTATAACCTGTGCGGTAGATTAGCAACAGAAACAGTTCTAGAACATAACAGATAAGAGTACAAGAAAACAACTATGCAAGGCAGTAAATGATTACTAGAAGAATCACGGTAGTAAATTCATAACTTTCATGGTGTGAGAAATGTACTCAAGATATCAAATCAAATGGCACGGCAACACCCTTCATGCATTTATCTCATCCTCACCAAATATATGAATGTAGGTCAAATCAATTGGCACGGCAACACCCGTCGTGCATTTATTTCTTTCTCACCGAGCATACGTATAACAATACCAACCAAGTGAAACAAATGCCAATAACAATAACAATAAAGTGGAAGACACACAGGAAATAATAACGAGCAACGCAGTGCATATGGGAAACAATAACAGACTAGATAGAAGGAATAGAAGTAACGATAGCATTTAAGATAGAGGAACATAAATTTTACTAGCTAACATGGTAGAAGGCTTAGATGTAGATATAACAGCCATGAAGGAAAGCATGATATTTATAAGCTAAACAAATAGAAGGCATGACTAACTAACATGGTAGAAGGCTTATACGAAAGTGCAACAAATGAGAAACGGCACAGATGTAGATATAACAAACAACAAGGAAAGCATGATATTTGCAAGTTAAACAAATAGAAGGCATGTATAACACATTAGTAATTGAGATATAGGACAAAGACAGAACAACAACAACAAGTCACATAGAAAACATAGGTGCAATAGTAACAACTCAAGATAAAGGCATGAATATATACACAATGAAAAGATATTACTACATAATGCATGTCTCTCGTCCTCGCCTGCATGGACACACCCTTCGTGCCATGAACTCATGCTAATATAAAAATATGATAATGTAAATGAAATGGCACAACATCATCCTTCGTGCTTTTACTCTCATCCTCACATGTAAATAAAATGGCACGGCATCACCCTTCGTGCTTTACACTCTTCCTCGCATGATAATGTATATGCAATGGCACGGAATCATCCTTCGTGCTTTACACTCTTCATCTCCAAGCACATGTATATTAGTGGCAAGCAAAGTAGGAAGCATGAATAACATCAAGGAGAATGTTTAAGCGGATATTCCAAATAAACATCAATCACAGCTTTCAAGCCAATAATAATTCAATAAACCTCAAGAACCTTATTGTGCAAGTATTTCAACAAGTCTCAAAAATTATCTTCAATTCAAGTATAGAATCCAATATCTCAAGAATAACCGTCATAGCGATGTATTAGTGATTAACCATAGTGATGACCGAATTTAACACATCAATAGTTTCATGAAAATCCGTCAAATTTTAATCAAGTTATAATAAGCTAAATCTTGGTTTCTAGCATTTAATTTCACATTCTTAGTAGTCTTGAAGTCGAGTAAGACATGAAACGAGAAGGTCACGTAATTCTACAAGGCACAATTAATCATATATGATTAACCCTGGCACATGCATATACGCTCGTCACCTCACATATGCATC
>MCJB01052799.1:26998-39107 GCA_002018475.1 Nicotiana obtusifolia | reverse complement strand
CCCATGTAGCAAAAAATGGCAATTAGTAGGAAAAATCCCCCAACAAAGTTAGGCAAGACACTTACCTCAAACAAGCCCAATCGAGACACTAAAAGCGCCATACCGCTCAAATCATCCTCCGAACGGCTCGAAACTAGCCAAAAGCAACTCAAAATCATCAAATAATACATAGAAAGCAAACCCAATTGATAAAGGTCGAATCTTTACACATTTACTCAAAGTCAACCAAAAAGTCAAAACCGAGCTCGCGCTTCGGAACCCGACAAAACTCATAAAATCCGAGCTCCAAAACCATGTGAGAAAAAGTGACTAAATTCCAGAACAAATATAAAATGCAGCAGTTATTATAGCTCGAATCAGATCCAAGATGACCCCAAAACTCACATTTGATAAACCCACCATAATCCTTGCGATATTACACCCAAGATAGCTTTCTAAATCACCCAATTTAGCCTTAAAATGAGGGTCGTATGATGTTTTGAAGTTTTAAAGGAATTCTGAATTTTAAGAGACAAAAATGACATTTTTGTAATTATTTTTTACCAGAAAATCAGCAACAAAAAATTTTCTTTTTAGCAACCAAAACTCATTCGGAACCTCCCGTACACAAACCATATATTTATTTCAATCATAGATCACGCTATGAACCTTCTCGCACACTCAAAACACCGAAAAGAGGTCATCCTGATCCGATATTGACCATTGTCAAACTCGAAATCCTTAACTAGTTTCTCAACCAATGATCCAAAACACACCTGAGCCCCTCGGAACCACATTCAATCATACCAACAAGTCCTAAAACATGATACGAAATTATTCGAAGCTTCAAATCACATCAAACAACATAAAAACCATCAAATCAAACTTAATGAACTTTTGAACTTTCAACTTCAAAAACTCGTGCCGAACCATATCAAATCAACTCGGAATGACCTCAAATTTTACACACAAACTTCAAATGACATAATGAAGTTATTCCAACTCCCGGAACTAAAATTCAAATCCAATATCACCAAAGTCAACTTCCGGTCAAACTTATGAACATTCCAACTCCAAATTCCCAACTTTCGCCAATTAACGCTAGAACCTTCAAGAAACATCCAAATGTAAATTCAGGCATACGCCCAAGTCCAAAATTACCATCTGGACCTAACGGAACCATCAAAACTCCAATCCGGGGTCAAATACACAAAAGTCAAACTTGGTCTACTCTTCCAACTTAAAGCTTTCTAGTTGAGAATTATTCTTCCAAATCAACTTCGGATCAGCTGAAAACCAAAACCAACGATTCACACAAGTCATAATAAATTATATGAAGCTACTCAAGGCTTCAAACAGCTGAACGAAATGCAAATGCTCAAAATGACCGGTTGAGTTGTTACATCAACCCACTTAGAAAAATAGTTAGTTAAAATCAAAAGAAATCTTACCTTACTAGGAACCGGCGGCAGTGGTCCGATGATATCCATTCCCCACTTCATGAACAGCCATGGTAACAAAACCGAGTACAATGGCTCTGCCGGTCGATGTACCAACGGTGCATAGCGTTGACATTCATCACATTTTTGAACATAAGCTTTGGCGTCTTGTTCCATCCGGAGCCAATAATATCCTGTCCTAATTAATTTTACTAAGGAATCGATGCCTGAGTGATTTTAATAGATCCCTTCGTGCACTTCTCGCATAACATAACTAGCTTTGGAGGCTCCCAAACACCAGGCCAACGGGCCTTCGAAGGATCTTCTGTACAATTGATCCCCCTTGAAGCTGTATCGAGCTGCTTTAGTGCGCAGTGCCCGAGATTCCTTAGGATCTTCAAGCAGTTTTTCATGCTCAAGATAGTCAATAATCTTGTTTCTCATATCCCAGGCCAAGTTAGTCGCGTTTACCTCGTAATAGCTATCTGCGTCCAACATCGAATGCACAAGTTGTACTACTGTGCCGGAGTGCGATCCTTTTATCTCTATGGACGATCCAAGGTTGGCTAGTGCATTTGCTTCTGCATTCTCTTCCCTCGGGGTATGCGTAATTGACCACTCCCGAAATTGAGCAAGCAGCCTAGACCTTCATTATATATTGTTGCATGCATTCCACTTTGGCTTCAAAAATTCCGTAGACCTGATTTACCACCAATTGGGAGTCGCATTTGATTTCTATGAAATCAGAGTCCAGTCCCCGAGCCAATTCGAGCCCAGCAATTAAAGCTTCACACTCCGCTTCATAGTTAATCAGAGGAACAGTTCTTATGGCCTGCCTTAGGATTTCTCCCGAGGGCGTGGTTAACACTATGCCGAGCCCCGACCCTTTCACATTGGAAGTTCTATCCTTCAACAAGGTCCAAACTCCTGATGTCGATTTCGACACCATTACTACCTCTTTGGTAGCCAGAGGTAAAATTCCCAGACTGAATTCGGCCACAAAGTCGGCCAAAACTTATGACTTAATTGCAATCCTGGATTTTTATTCTATGTCAAATTCGCTCATTTCAATGGCCCACTTGGCCAGCCTACCTGAGAGTTCAGGTTTATAAAGAATATTCCGCAAGTAAAAAGTGATCACCACAGCTATGGGGTGACATTGGAAATAAGGCCTTAGTTTTCGAGCGGCGACTATGAGGGCTAAGGCCAGTTTTTCCAAATATGGGTAACGAGTTTCTGCTCTCATTAAAGTTTTACTAACGTAATAAATAGGAGATTGCATGCCTTCACCCTCACGGACTAAACGGCACTTACCGCTACCTCCGAAACCGCTAAGTAGATCAACAGTTGTTCGCCTTCCTCCAGTTTCGATAGCAACGGAGGACTTGACAAATACCTTTTCAAATCCCTCAAAGCCTGCTGACAAACCGGGGTCCATTTGAAGTTGTTCATCTTTTTGAGCAGCGAGAAGAAATGATTGCATTTCTCTGAAGATCATGTGAATCTGCTCAAAGCGGCGAGTCTGCTTGTCAACCTTAGAACCTCCTTCACGCTTGACAGCTCAATCGGGATGTCTTCAATGGATTTAATTTTATCGGGGCTAACTTCGACCCCTTTTTGTGACACTAAGAATCCTAGGAACTTACAGGAGCTGACCCCGAATGCACACTTCTTGGGGTCAAGCTTCATGTTATGCTTCTTTTAGATGTCAAAGTTTCTTGCAAGTGTTTAAGATGATCACCTGCGTTCAAATTCTTAAGTAGCATATAATCTATGTAAAATTCCATGGTTTTCCCTATTTGTTTCTCGAACATTTTGTTCACAAGCCACTGATACGTGGCTCCGATGTTCTTCAACTCGAAGGGCATCACATTATAGCAATACGTACCGAAGTTTGTTATGAACGAAGTTTTTTCCCAATCCTCCGGGTTAATCTTGATCCGGTTGTACCCGAAGTAAGCATCGCGGAAACTCATTAACTCATGCCTGGTTATTGCATCAATCATTTGATCAATCTTTGGTAATGAAAATGAGTCTTTTGGGCATGCTTTATTTAAATCCTTATAGTCTACGCACATGCGAAATTTATTGTTCTTCTTTGGAACTACTACTACGTTAGCTAGCCAGTCAGGATACTTTACCTCTCGAATTGAACCGATATCAAGCAAACGAGTTATCTCTTCTTTGACAAATTTGTCTCTGACCGCGGCTATAGGACGTCTTTTCTGTCTTGCCGGAGGGATGTTGGGATCTAGGCTTAACTTGTGGACGGCCACTTCTAGCGGGATACATGCCATATCTGCATGCGACCACGCAAAACAATCAACATTAAATTAAAGAAATTTAATAAATACATAATTGAAACTTCCTCTCCAAGAACTTTTCGAACAACGCGACTTGTTCAAGTTCTTCCGCTGTGTATTTTGTTGTGTCCGTCTCTTCTGGTACCTGGAAATACCTTGGTACCTAATAGGATTCCGACGACTCCTCCCCCTGGTTAATTTTGCTCGGCTCGAGAGCAAACGCCGGTTTCTGCAATTGTTATGCCGCAGGCTCTTTTCCTTTGCTACTGGAAACCGAGATTGCATTCATCTCTATTGTTGTTGGTTGGTCACCTCTTATTTGTTTAATTCCCTCGGGAGTTGGAAATTTCAGCAACTGATAATATGTTGATGGCACAGCCTTCATCTCGTGCAACCATGGTCTCCCCATGATGATATTGTAACTCATATCGCCGTCCACTATCTCAAAAAGGGTCATCTTCATCACCCCCTCGGCATTCGTGGGCAGCAGTATCTCTCCCCGAGTTGTCACGCCTTCCAGATTGAACCCGGCAAGAAGCTTTGTAGCCGGAATAATACTTCCAGTGAGCTTAGCTTGCTCCAACACTCTCCACTGGATGATATTGGTCGAACTTCCTTGGTCCACCAGAACACGTTTAATTCTAAAATCTAAGACATTTAGAGAGATTACCAGGGCATCGTTATGTAGTAGCAGCAGTCCATCCGAGTCTTCCTCTATGAAAGTAATGTCGTCCTCGACGACTTCCCGGAGTCTTTTTCTGCGAGTTACCAACACTTTTGTCTTTTTTTACCGCCGAAAATGTCACGCCATTAATCTCATTCCCCCTTAAAATTATGTTGATCGTCAAATGTGGAGGATCCTCTCTTGCTTTCGAAGGCTCCATGTTATCGCAACTGCGGTCGTAATTATTTTTAGCCCGCTCACTCAAAAATTCCCTGAGATGCCCATTTTTCAGCAACGTCGCCACCTCTTCATGCAGATGGTGGCAGTCTCCAGTCCGCTGACCATTTGTCCCGTGATATTCGCACCATAAATTAAAATCCCTTTGGCTGGGATCGGATCTCATTAGCTTCAAGAATCGTGCTTCTTTAATGTTCCTCATGGCTGACACCAGCTCCACTATGTTGACGTTGAAGTTGTATTCGGAAAGCCTGGGGTAGGAAGAATCTTGAGAACCTGACACTTCCTTGTCCTGTAACGACCTGTTACTTCGGCCGTGATCAGTTCTCCTATCGATAGCGAATCTATCCGCCGATCGAAAACCTCGGTCGCGTCCTTCGGCCCGTTCATAGGCCAAAAACTGACTCTTAGAAGACGGTCGATCTGTTTCAAAATCATCTTTTGATTTCTCCTTATTCTTCTCCTGGTCCCGACCCTTGGCCGACGCTGGGAAACTGAGCTGATCATTTTCAATCCTTATCTTCGACTCGCCGGTTGTGAACACCCCCCTCCCCCAAGTTGTTGCCTGGAACTCGAGCAAACTTTCTTTCAACTTTCGGGAAGCATCAGAGCTTCTCGGATTCAGACCTTTGGTGAATGCTTTAGCCGCCCATTCATCTGGTACGGCCGGTAGCAACATCCTTTCCTTCTGGAATCTGGTCACAAATGCCCACAGCAACTCGGACTCTCCTTGTGCAATCCTGAATATTTCGGCCTTTTGGGCATATACCTTTCTGGCCCCGGTATGTGCCTTGATGAAAGAGTCTGCGAGCATCTCAAAGGAGTCTATGAAATGCTCGGGCAAAAGTGAATACTATGTCAGGGCTCCCTTTGTAAGAGTTTCCCTGAATTTCTTTAGTAAGATTGACTCAATCTCATGGGGAGCTAAATCGCTCCCCTTCACCACCGTTGTATAGGTGGTGATATGCTCCTGAGGATCTAAAGCTCCATCATACTTCGACACGTCTGATATTTTAAACAGCTTGGGGATCAATTCTGGTGTCGTGCTTGATTTGTACGGCAATTGTGTGTACTTCTTTGAGTCCGGCCCTTTCAGCACTGGTGGTGCGTTCCCGGAATCTGATCCATTCGGCATTTACTTTCCTCATAAACCGCATGAGTTCGATTTTAAATGGATAACTCTCGTTGTTGTGACGGGATCCGCTCCCCCCGGCACCATCGAAGCTGACCTCGCCCCTCGGGGTGTTGTTGTCGACCCACTACATTGTTTGATTTGCAGGAGCACCGGGAGGAACTGGACCTCATCCATTCGCGTTGTCGTGTGAGATGGCCTATAATGGCCTCTTGTTGCTCCTTCAAGATCCTTATTGTTTCGACGTCGTGCTCGTCTTCAGCATCATCAAGAGTCGCCTCTCGAACATGTCGTGGATATCGTCCGCCGTGGACCGACGTGGCCTCATCCCCCTAGTTGCGGGTATCACTGATTGAATCCTCGTGCTGAGGCTGATTTCTTTTGACCTCAACGTTGTGTGCGATGTGACACCGTTATCCGCCATTTTTTATGAATTTTTTCTAAGAACAAATAATCAAACGAGTTAGTAATAGATTCAAGGATCAACTGAACTACACAACTATCTAAGCACCACGGTGGGCGCCAAACTGTTTACCTGTAAAATATAGTTGAATTTATACGTAGTTTATAGATAAGTGAATTAATTTGATCCCAAGATGATAAATAAATTAGATAAAAATGTAATACTTAGCCTTGAGATGGAGATAAAACAGCAGAAATAGTAATTTAACCGGGAGAAGGGCTTCCGAGGACAATAATAACGATATAAATGAGCAAGAAAATAAAATTATATTGATCTTTGAACAGAATGTAGCATATGTTTGTCAAAAAATCCGTGTCTAACAATGATAATAGAGCTAATTATTTATAGTTGCATATACGAAACAAGGTCCTAGGATCAAGTCCCTCTTTAATGAGAATTATGAGGGCCACTGAAGAATGTGTAACGGTAGGCGGTGAATGCCATATTATCTGTAACGGGTCACATACTTAATGTTGTAGAATATTCTTTATTAAATGTCAATAGATGGCAGACATTTATTTTACCTTTATGAGTATCATTCTCTCCGGTAACAGACGTGATCATTGCCTTCGGATCCGACTGCCTTCTGTCTTCTGCTCCACGCGTTACTTTCTCATGCGATCATTTAATATAAACACATTTTATCCTATACAGTTGTCCCTGGAGTAAAGAGTCTAGAGTATTTGTTCTATTTTCAATGAGCAGATTAATGTTAATATCATCAATTTCATTATTAATTAATGTTAAAAGGTGGATTCCTTAACAGTGTGGGAAGTTAACCTCTTCTTTCGAATTTCAGTTCAGACCATGAATTGATTTATTACTTACTCGGACCCATTTTATGTAGCACAATTTTCTTTTTAGTTTTTCCAAAACGAATAGTAATATTTTCCTGTATTAAAAAATAATTTAATTTTTATACTTTTTATTTCTAATGAAATGATTTATTGTTACATAAATATTTTATGCGTTGTTGCAAATCATAAGTTTCAAAAATCTTTCTTAATTGATTTTCTTAAACTCTGTACCTGGTTAAATAATAGGGGTGGCAATGGTTCGGTTCGGCCGGTTATTTTATAAAATTAGTACCATACCAATTTTTTGATAGTATTCTATTATGTATACTCAAATAGACTTTTAGAAACCATACCAATCATGTCGGTTTCTCTTTGGTATCAGTACAATTCAGTTAATTTTTTATATCTTTTTAAATGTCATTTAGAAGTCATTACTAGAAGTAGAATGCAATAACATACGTACTTTTATAGGACTTAGCAAAACTCTCTAGATATTTTTACAACTTAAAGGGTGATGAATTAAGAAAACATGAAAGATGGCTAGAGTGTAGCTCCATCAACTATTCTACAGCAACTTAAAAGAAACCAAGTAAAGACAAAAAAAATATAAATCATACGAGTGGAAAGATATTAAGCAAGCTGAGACTCAAGAATAACGTCTATAGAAGATTAAATATTCAAAAATTTAAATTTAAATCATAGGAAAGGAAACGTATTCAATACAATATAGTTTGCTACTCATAATCGCCAGAATACCTTGTGTCTTGCTAGTGAATATACTAAAAATAATTTAGTTTCAATATGAGTAGTATAATAGGCTTGAGAATTAGGATTTTGAGTTTAATTACTTGTTGGCTTGTAACTGTTTTCATAATTCCAAGGCCGAAAAAATAATTTAATGCTTTATTATTTTTAAACTTAATATGTAAATATAATTTTTCATGTAAATTTATTCGGTACGGTACGGTATTTTTTTTATTTATTTTCATAAAATAAATAACCTACTCTAATTATCGGTACAGTTATAGATTTATATAAAAACCTAGATTTTATTAAAAGAATCCTAAAAAGCTATTCAGTGCGGTACATTTTGATCGATTTAGTCAGTTTTTAAATATCCATTTACACCGCTATTAAATAATACTCTACTACATAAATTGCGAACGAAAGGAGTATATGAAATGTGTGGCTAAGATAACTTTGGGAAGCCTTATTAGGCCCTCAAAGCACGTGACTGACACGTGAGTAGGTACTCTCGCATTGCATGCCCTCAATAGTGTATACGTGGGCGGTGGGGCATGCGTTCAAATAAGTAGCTATTGAAATAATGGAGGTTTTTTCATGGGGTTTGCTTTAGCCTTTAGCCGTCAGCATAGCAATATGTCAAAAGAAGCTTGTGGTTAAAGGAAGAGAAATCACTTTAAAATTGTGACAAACAAGAGTTGAGACAGAACCGAGTCCGTTTGCGTAACTTCTATAGGCTTCACAGTACGTACGTAGAAAATGAAAGTAAAATCTCCTTTCGTTCTCACTGAAATCCACGTACATAATGACGACAATAGCGTTAATTATATAGCTTTACAGATGATTCACGAAGCGTCTAGTACGTAAAATTGCATGTATTTGTCGTGTTGCGAGATATGCATATATAGGACGTACGAAAAGATTGATATTCTTGAGATCTCTGCTTGTCTTCTACCGTTGTGCTGGTGCGTACGATAATTGATAGTAGAAACCAAATAGGTTTACAACTTCTCCACTCATTATAAAGTAGAGATCGTGGCGGATTTAGAGTGTCAAGTATTTCAATTAAATTCACCATATTTTATGTTGAACCCACATTTTTTAAAAACATAAAACTTGAATCTATTAAGTTTAAAATTTTGAATTTGCCCAACTTCGGAAGTTGCTCTGTTCTTATCGTTCCATCTTCCAGGACCCTCCGCGCATTGCTCATCGTATTCAAGTGGTCGTGTACTCGTGTTCATGCACTTATGCAAGGCTACAGATAGCAAAGGCACAAAATCTAGTTCCTTAATAAGAAACTGATTCCCAGGCAATGTGTTCTATATATCACAAAATGGAAATAATCTTATACATCATTCTTGATTGCATCCCAAACAATGTGGCAGGTACTCTGGCAACGTTTGGCTTCAACTTAGCTCTTTCGGATGGCTAACAACCATCGCATCTCCTGCATAATGTAGCTCCCCCACCCTATGTTTTACATGACTTCAATAAAGAATGTTCGAGAACCCTAGAAGCTAGAAAATCCCAGTTTGTAATAACTCTTTCTTATTTCTCTTATATGTAAATGTAAAATATAAGTATCTACCCTTACTAACAAAAAAATAAAAAATAATAAGAGGAGCGCTTCTGGTCAAGCCACCTAAACATCGCATAGAACAGGCTAGAAAAAAAACACAAAAAACCAAGAAAGGTAGAAGAAACACTTAGGTCTAGTTAAAGCTTCGCATAGACAGACATGACCTTCGACTTGTCCAATACATCACGGAACATCATCCCAGCAACTCTATCAATTTGTCATTTTCTCAGTACTAATGCAAAAAATTTAACATAGAACTGCTTTATACATGAAATAGTGCTCGACAAAATGGAAAAATACACACGCCTTTGCAGACGTCTATGCTAGTGGTATACAAGATCAAACTTGAAAGACCTCCGGAGAGCTCACTTCAATCTATAAGTTGTTGAAATCGCATTGCACTATGCCAAAGCAACTCTGTTTCTGGTATCTGACCAGACCTTGAGCAACCAGAGAATGCTATACCATCGTAACAATATCAGATCAAATATACACATAAGCCAACCAAAATTGAATCCAGGGGTGGAGAACTGCCGCAAAAGGAAGTCCATCCAAAGCAAAAAATCATCCGATGTCCCACAGCCCTGGTAGGACCTTATATATTCAACTGGAACCTTCGCATTGGTGTGCTTAGACGCTCAGAGGTTAAACATGCGGTTCCAGTTAGCTTCTCCAGTACTCTTGTGGACAACTTACTTCAGCATGAAATACAATTATATGTGTAGATCCTTCAGTTTGTCCAGCTTATCTAATCTCCCATTTGGCGAAGGCAAAGCACAATTTTCACCAGAATTCAAGATGACGACTCCATTTTCAGGGGTTTTCTGTGTCTGATGTGTAGCAACTGAGCTACGAATGCCTTCAAAATATGTTGAGAACGGGAAGTATTCGGCACAGCGCGCTTTCCATCCTACATGAGCGCGTCAAACACGTCACTCTCCAGAGAATTATTAACTATCAAATGTAATTGTCTGTCAAAGAAAAATGAGGATTTTGGGTCTCCATTTTGCTAAAAAATGTCAGCACATAAAGGTAAGTAGCATAGCCGAACTATCACTCAGGACCCATGCACCCTAATGAAAATGGCACAAAATGATGAAGGGGCATACTATTACTAAAAGACAGAGAAAATGAAAGACAAGAATAAGCATGTATTCAACTTAATTTTCTCTCTTTTGGTAAAGTAATAAGGAAGCACTTAACTTCAGACAACAGTGTGTAGAATAAAGGCTTGAAGAAGTTGCGACTACAGCTAAAAGTCATTTCCTGTAGGCGTCGCACTTAATAGGAATGGGATAGTTACCTATTTTTCTCTTTGGGTAATTGCTTATAAATACCTAAAATCAATCAGAGAAAACAAGCAGACTACAAAAAGACATTTTTACATTTGAAGATGTATTTATTTGAAATGAACAAGTTTGGGTGATCTATCACTGCTGTCACCCTGGATGGCCACACTTGACTAGCACGAGGTTGAATTTACAAGTTAGAATAGTTTGTTGGATAATTAAGCTTTCAATATAATACCAAAATGCAGATAAAGGGGGAAAAAAGGAAGCATGTTCACAAAACGGGCCAAATAATTCCTATCAGATGGAATACGAATGAGAGGTGGCGGATGTCGCCAATTTCCTCGAATAACATGCACATTTTAGAAGTTTACTTCTATTTCAATGTTAAAGTTCAAGGAGATAAACTGTGGGTTTTNAACATGAAGAACCATCAAGAAAATCTCTTTAAAAAGATGGAAGAATCGGAATAGAGCAAAAAGGAAACATCTCTGCAAAAAAACATAAAAGAACAGGAACAGAACAAAAGCACTCACATTCTAAAATTTAGCAATTTTCACCAGAATTCAAGATGACGACTCCATTTTCAGGGGTTTTCTGTGTCTGATGTGTAGCAACTGAGCTACGAATGCCTTCAAAATATGTTGAGAACGGGAAGTATTCGGCACAGCGCGCTTTCCATCCTACATGAGCGCGTCAAACACGTCACTCTCCAGAGAATTATTAACTATCAAATGTAATTGTCTGTCAAAGAAAAATGAGGATTTTGGGTCTCCATTTTGCTAAAAAATGTCAGCACATAAAGGTAAGTAGCATAGCCGAACTATCACTCAGGACCCATGCACCCTAATGAAAATGGCACAAAATGATGAAGGGGCATACTATTACTAAAAGACAGAGAAAATGAAAGACAAGAATAAGCATGTATTCAACTTAATTTTCTCTCTTTTGGTAAAGTAATAAGGAAGCACTTAACTTCAGACAACAGTGTGTAGAATAAAGGCTTGAAGAAGTTGCGACTACAGCTAAAAGTCATTTCCTGTAGGCGTCGCACTTAATAGGAATGGGATAGTTACCTATTTTTCTCTTTGGGTAATTGCTTATAAATACCTAAAATCAATCAGAGAAAACAAGCAGACTACAAAAAGACATTTTTACATTTGAAGATGTATTTATTTGAAATGAACAAGTTTGGGTGATCTATCACTGCTGTCACCCTGGATGGCCACACTTGACTAGCACGAGGTTGAATTTACAAGTTAGAATAGTTTGTTGGATAATTAAGCTTTCAATATAATACCAAAATGCAGATAAAGGGGGAAAAAAGGAAGCATGTTCACAAAACGGGCCAAATAATTCCTATCAGATGGAATACGAATGAGAGGTGGCGGATGTCGCCAATTTCCTCGAATAACATGCACATTTTAGAAGTTTACTTCTATTTCAATGTTAAAGTTCAAGGAGATAAACTGTGGGTTTT
>MCJB01052799.1:0-26951 GCA_002018475.1 Nicotiana obtusifolia | reverse complement strand
GGGTGTGCAGTTATCTTGACTTAAAATCTCGTAAATGTTCGTGATGCTAGAGAACACCACCAACACCCTGATATTCATGCTGTGGAACAACAATGAGAAATATGGATATGACTGGCCACGTGCTAAATGTCTATCAAGTCAATGATGCATGTCCCATAACGTAACCATGAATTTCATGGTGCAGATCATTAAGGAGAAACATGAAGAACCATCAAGAAAATCTCTTTAAAAAGATGGAAGAATCGGAATAGAGCAAAAAGGAAACATCTCTGCAAAAAAACATAAAAGAACAGGAACAGAACAAAAGCACTCACATTCTAAAATTTAGCAATTTTCACATGGACTGTATCGTTTTTCAAGCCACAAAGGTGTATTGGTCACAAAATGCAAAACAAAATGAGTGGCTAATTTACTTCGCCCCATTCAGATTGCAGAAATGTTATGTATGTATTTTCTTTATCTTCTAACGAAATAAGAATAGTATGCATGATATGAAGAATCAGAACAGCATGAGATGACAAAGAGTGAAGAACTTACTCAATGCAGCATCATGGTCAATAAAGGCCGTCTCCAGGAGTTTGTGAAGTGAAATGCAGTCTTTCAGTTTCCATGTACTATCAGCTCTTCGGTCTCCATCTCTAATAATTTGGAGAGAAGTTAAAACAGAACCCTTAAAGTTTTGATAACAGATACAGAGAGGGCTATGTGATAGACTGCTAATTAATTTCCAGTACTGCAAGTCCTTACAAAGAAACAAGTTCATTAATCGAGTCTTCAATTAACTTGACAGCCTCAGCCTTCCTGTTTGGTTCCAGAACATACATCAACTCAGCCACTGCAGCCCTGTGCATCAATGATTCTGCACACATACAACAAAGAAAGTCATTCTTTTGCTTGGAACCGGAACATGGACAGAGAATGACAAATCCATTAATGCCAGCCGAAAATGGACCTCGATGCTTTTCAAGGAAAATATTGTTCGCATCAATCAGAGATTTCTCGTGCAACTGACTGAAAAAGCCAACAGAAACAAATAGGTAACTCAGTCTAATAACAAGGATAAATCACTGTGTAATTAATGAATATCTAAAACGTTAAATATAGACGGAAAGTGGATGGTTCAAGGGAACCTAAAGGTAGGTCGCTCGACTTCTAAGACACGGCACACAAGTTTTTCAGCGTCAGTTACTGGAGCAGGCAATGCTCCTACTTTATGGAAGAATTTTATCTGCAAGAGATCACATTCTATATCAAGAAAGATGTAGAATCCTCAGAGTTGCAAAGAGTTCAACAAGAATTTGAACCCAGTGCAAACAGTTGGCGAGGCAAACGAATATAATCTACACTACTGCAGAATATATTATTCAAAAGTCTTAAACAAGGTAAACATACCAAGCAGAGATGAGATTTTGGATTATCTGCATCCAACCTCACCAGATGCTTTACAGCCTGGAAAAGATAAAAATCAAAGAGAACGTTTATAAATGGTCATACAGAAAGGAAAGGGAGAATCCTGATAGAGCATTAGATATATAATTACACCAGAAAAAAGAAAAGTGCGTAATTCAAGAAGTCCGCTAAAATGCTCTGGAACCAGTACCCGGCAAAGACACCATACAAAATGATATATAAATGAATAGAAATTTCAGCAAAATGGAAGAGGAGCTTTTCTAACTGGTGAGTTACAAAGGACCTTACCTGCAAGGCAAGCAAGATTTTCTGTTTCCTCATGTTTACTTCAAAGGACAGTAAATGTGTCTCCAAGCAATCAGACGAGTGCGTAAGGAGCAGCTTCAGGTACTTCGTAGCCTCGGCCAGAGGATCTTCAATCTGAAGGTTTCTCGATATTGAGAAGATTTTATTCAATCAAAATACGCAAAATTTGGAATAGCCTCAAATTAATAAAGATTTGTTCCACTAATTTTATTGGAAACACTTGGTTTTCTAGAATAGACTCCAAATATTTAACATGACCTCACAGATAAACGATGTTAACCACTCAGTTTCATGAACTCAATTTTCATGGGAAGTACAAATTCAAATGGTGATGGAGTTATTCCTCAGCATACTAGACTCCATATAAAAAATCATTTCGAGTGTCTTCTAACATTACTTGGGTCATACAGTACAACTTATTTTAGTCATATTGTGCATATATCAGACAGGAGTTACTGAAGTCCAAATTCACCATGTGTACAAGATGTGACAGCACGTTACAAACAAAAAGTACCTGAGCCAATTTTTCACCATGTGGATCAGGATCTACAGGCTTCAACTGGCGCTTCCCCGATTTTGCAACGCTAGTGGAACTTGATTCCTCATTTTTAACTTCTGCATCCTAAAAGCATGCAAAAGACTAAGTCACTTCACACTAAGTTCATTTTCCAAAAGCAATAGGAAGCAGATTTGATTACTTTCTTAGCTCGGGCCTCCGCTTTCCTCAATTTTTGCCTTAATTTCTTCTTTTGAGAGGCAGGCAACTTAGACATCTCGTTATCTTCTTCAGCTGCTGACTTCGGAGGACAATCATACAGCCTCAGGTAACATCTAATTACAAGCAAAAGGATGCCCAAGGAAGCATAATATGCTTCAGTCAGAGAAACGTTCAGTAAACTAGCCGACAATCTAGGACAAAACGTGGATGCTAAGCAGAATCATTTCAGTTATCGGATTAGCATATGTCTATCCAAACACAAGTTTCAAAGGAAGATAACAAAATAGCTGAATCAAGGTCAATAACAACTGAATCAAGGTTGCCCAAGGAAACATAATAAGCTTCAGTCACAGAAACGTTAAGTGAGCTAGTAGACCACCCAGGACAAAATGTGTATGCTGAGCAGAATCGCTCCAGTAATCAGATTGGCAAATGTCTTTCATAGGAATACTTCATAAGTTTCAAGGGAAGATAGCAAAACAGCTGAATCAAGGTCAATAATAGCAGAACAAATTTAAAATCCAAGGTTCCTGAAGATCCAAACCTCTGACAATTTTAGCGAAGTCAAAATCAGTACCTGATAGCACCACTTGCTGCTTTGCGAAAATAAGCATGTGAATGGAGCCGATCTTGAAATTTCAGCATTTCCACATACATGCGTAGTGTCATTTTCCTTAAGCAATAAGAATGAAAATCAAATTGGTCCTCTGTGATATCTGCATAATGCTTTTCCACTGCCAGAAATTTCTTTAAGGCCCGTCCAAGCTCGCCTTGGCGCAGATAACTTTCCCCAGATGCCAGTTCATACCTTTTCAAATATTCATCAAACAAAAGCTGCTAAAAGGATCCCAAACCCAAGCAGATCATGATCAAGCCTTGTGAAGAGACTTACCACATGCACTGCATATCGTAAAGGTTGTTGTGTTGATCCCCATCTTTTGTGAATAATAAAGCCGTCTTTTCAGCCAATGCTACCTTCAAAGACATCCAGCATAAAGAAGTGAAAAGTCAAATTTAGGAAAATGCATAGGAATTGAAAATTACCAGCAACTATTAGAGAGATTAAATTAAAGAAAACGAACATAACAAAGTTTTGTACCTGGTCAGCCTGAAGCATGCGCTTAACGCATTCACTGTTAATATAGCGATCCGCAAGATCCATACACCTGGCTTCATCAGCCAATGCTGCAGCAGCAGCCAAGTCACCACTATGTTTTACTATGCGGCTCTGTGTCAGAGAGAACCAAAGACAAGTAGAACTTAATCAGACACATGAAAAGAGGAACTTTTCTTGATAAACTAGTACTTAATAGATAGTGTGTGGGTGGATTTTACCAGGGATATTGCCAAATATCAAAGTCAACAAACAAATGGTAACGGCAACAGGAACGAATTATGACAGATTAGAAAATATTTTGATAAGATAGATGAGCAAATATACCTTTACAGAGTATAAATCTATAACAGTAGGAGTGTGTTCTATTGCCTCATCAATTTTTATAAGAGCAATCTCATACTGTCCACATCTATCATAATGCTGCAGCAAGAAAGTTTTTCAGCAATAAGGAAGGTGAAAAGGACAAAGAAATGGACATGAAAGCTCTGAATATTTATGGAAGATGTGAGCAAACCTGAGCCAAATAAAATAATATCCACATAAGTGTTGAAGGAGGCTCTTTTCCCTCGCTGCAGCAGGGAGAATAATGTTACATGTAGAGTAGAAGAGCATATTCCAACATATAAATATATAAATAAATGAATCAAAATCACACAGAAACCATAGCATCAAGGTAGGCACTGATTACACCTCATAGAATTCTAAGACTGAATACCCTTAAGTTGATCTCAATGGAATCAAAGAGCATCTAATTTGATTGCTAGAAGAGATTGAGAGCGTGATACAGGATAAGAAAACCAAATAATCATGCATGAAAAAATAAATAGTAGCTCCTCAAAATTTATTTCTTGAAGTGGTATTGAGAGTGCATCAGTCAAATTTGAGAAATCAGCTCTGATGTTGAAGTTTTATAGTGATACAAGCAATTTTAACATGAGAATCACTTTGATTATGGTGATTGTAAGTTTAAAACAAAAAAATTAATAGACACATGTGAACACATATATGAAAGCATATATATATATATATATCTTAGTCTGAAACTAGCAAAAAATGAATTATTTATTGCAGCTCTTTAAAGTATGACCTGAATCTACCTAGTAATAAGAAACCTATAAACTAGCAACCGTCAAAACCCTGAACTGGTCCCAAGAAGGTCAAGGTAGTGCAAGAAGAAAAGCAAACAAGAACTTCTTACTGATAAAATAAGATAAAGGAAATCAACTCATGGTAAATGGTTTATTCGGTTTGACCAGCAGTTTGGTCAAAGCCTATTGTGAGTTTACGTGACATGCAATAAGTGCAACATGCATCGGTAAGTACAGACAGACTTTGCTTACCTCTCGGGATATCCACCAGTAGTCTTAATTGACTGCTCCAACCTCAGAACCAATTCACCTAGAATATTGGCCTGTAACAGATACGCAAATAATTTCAAACACCAAATTAAGCAGGAACATAATAAACCCATGCATCCCCCGTAATAGTACATGAAGGAAGATATAAGCTAACCTTGCCAGGGTGATTGTACAATGGATAAAGATCAGAAAACAACGAAGGAACACCCTAGATGTTCATCACCAAAAGACATGTCAGCTTAGCTCTAAAGACCATGGAGACCAAAAAGTATTTTAGCCAGTACGTACCTTTGCTAGAAGAGGTCCAATATAATTCGCTGCTGCCTCCCGAAACTTATCATCTCTGAGAAAATCAAGTGGAATTCTCTGAAAGAAATAGGAAAAGAAAGTTCACTGCGGATGCTTCTGATATTTCCACAAGATAGCAAAAGGTAAGAACGGTGATAGACTAGTAATAAAATGTTTGCATGTCAAGTCGCTGAAGACAGAAACAGGAAATCTGTTAATTTTCTTTTAACATTTTAAAAAGGAAAAACAGTAATCATGAGAGAGTATAGCTTATACTTTAACCGTAATAAGGTCCAAAGAAACAACAAACCACGGTAACAAGATCAGCCATCACAAAAATATACAGAGTACTTTGCTGACAGCAAATATATCTAAGAAACTTCCTTAAAACGAATTGACAGGATATGGAAAAGAAAAATAGCCACTGCCCAACAATCATTGGCAACAGGATCAATTCAAAAATTATTGGACAGAGCTAGACAGCTGTTATCTTGAGAGTAGGCAGGATAAAGCACACGTTACCTTTACGGCAGATGATCTACTATATTGCTGGGCAAGTGACTTGTACAAAGATTCTAACTTATCAATTTCATCAGAACTATACTGCCCTTTTTCAGAATGCAGTCCCAGACATCTTTGTAACCCCTCGTAGTATCTGAAAGTTAAAGAAAGAACATATTACAGGTATAGTTCATTCTTCAGCTTCGGTAAAAGAGGATAGCTAAGCATCTATATCCATTCGCAGAAAAGAGAAAGGTCAAAATGACAAGAAAGACACATGCATGTGATTAAGAAAACAACAAAGAAAAGGCCAAGGCAAGAGCATTAGAAAGTAGGACTAAATGCATGGAGCATCACCCCAGATCAGGTTCAGAAGGAAGAAAAGGAAGAGAACGGAATGCAACAATTAGCTTCTTTCCCTTCTTTTACCTTGTATACAACAACTGTGTAAGGCATAAAGATGTCATAACAATCCTGAGGTACCAGGAAGAGATCATCGTGCCTTCAAAAAATAGAGAAAAGGTCTAGATTTGCCCCTCTACTATTCCATATTGTTTACATTTGTCCGCCGTCATACTTTTCATCCACTTTAGCCCTTACCGTTGACAAACTTTTCAGATTTGCCCCCAACCCTAACGACCCTACACTGTGGCAGCTGACCCCTCCAATTTTTGTCCATGTCAGCTGCCAAGTCAGATGACCCCACCAAATTAAAAACCCCTAGACCCATAAACTTGACTAACCACTCATTTCCCTTAAATCTTCTTCGTCTGAACCTCACACTTTTATATCCCCGTTGAAAATGGAGGACTTTGTCATATTTCAATGTACTGATAGCAGTATATTGTTGAGAATTTTGGGCTTTAGACTTGGTGAAAGAATTATATTATTCCAGCATCACTTTTGTTCCTTAGGTGGATCCACCAAGTTTCTAATTCCACTAGAAATCAAAAGATTGTGGTTTTATTAGGATTATACTGTAAAGCTATGAATCTTTACCTTCCAAATATAGGCAGCAAATTCTTCAGGAGACTCAGTACCATAAGTCTTTCACAACGTCCTCATCAAGCGTGTTTCAATTTTCTTAATCATCATCTGAACCTTTGTCAATCCAAAATCTCGAGCTGTTAAAAAAAGTCACGTTTTTCTTTTCAAATACTTGGATGTTTTGCATATGGATCTTCCATTTTGACCAAGACCAACATATGTGTTGTATTTGCCACTTCTGGTAGACAGCTTAGAAGATTTAAGGGAAATGAGTGAGTGGTCAAGTTTATGGGTCTAGGGGTTTTTAACTTGGTGGGGTCATCTGACTTGGCAGCTGACATGGACAAAAATTGGAGGGGTCAGCTGCCACAGTGTAGGGCCGTTAGGGTTAGGGGCAAATCTAAAAAGTTAGTCAATGGTAAGGGCTAAAGTGGATGAAAAGTATAATGGGGACACAAATGTAAACAATAGGCAATAGTAGAGGGACAAATCTAGACCTTCTCCCTAAAAAACATTACTATTTCTTTGATAAATCCTAAAATATTATTGGTAGTTCCGGCACTCCTAACAGCTCATCCATTGCACCAGCTATATGTGTCTAACTCAAGGTAACTTGAAGTTAAAAGAAGAAAATAACTATATAACAAGTTTCTTAAACACATTGTTTGAGAACTGGACCTTGAATCATTAGCTGAAACAACCTAACCAAATTCCAAATTATTTTGGTAACTTGATCTCCACCTATACAGGACAAAAGGACACAATAAGACAAATCAAACNCATTAGAAAGTAGGACTAAATGCATGGAGCATCACCCCAGATCAGGTTCAGAAGGAAGAAAAGGAAGAGAACGGAATGCAACAATTAGCTTCTTTCCCTTCTTTTACCTTGTATACAACAACTGTGTAAGGCATAAAGATGTCATAACAATCCTGAGGTACCAGGAAGAGATCATCGTGCCTTCAAAAAATAGAGAAAAGGTCTAGATTTGCCCCTCTACTATTCCATATTGTTTACATTTGTCCGCCGTCATACTTTTCATCCACTTTAGCCCTTACCGTTGACAAACTTTTCAGATTTGCCCCCAACCCTAACGACCCTACACTGTGGCAGCTGACCCCTCCAATTTTTGTCCATGTCAGCTGCCACAGTGTAGGGCCGTTAGGGTTAGGGGCAAATCTAAAAAGTTAGTCAATGGTAAGGGCTAAAGTGGATGAAAAGTATAATGGGGACACAAATGTAAACAATAGGCAATAGTAGAGGGACAAATCTAGACCTTCTCCCTAAAAAACATTACTATTTCTTTGATAAATCCTAAAATATTATTGGTAGTTCCGGCACTCCTAACAGCTCATCCATTGCACCAGCTATATGTGTCTAACTCAAGGTAACTTGAAGTTAAAAGAAGAAAATAACTATATAACAAGTTTCTTAAACACATTGTTTGAGAACTGGACCTTGAATCATTAGCTGAAACAACCTAACCAAATTCCAAATTATTTTGGTAACTTGATCTCCACCTATACAGGACAAAAGGACACAATAAGACAAATCAAACACTTTGAATGGAAGTAAACAAAGAGAACATTACATAGAAGGTTCTGAAGGAATTAACACCCCCCCATCCAGAGACTCAAGATGAATTGCCAACTTTCGTTTTATTTTTGGTGCAAAGGAGAGTTTGTAAATGACATAGAATCTTTGTTGGGCATTATAGAATCTTCGTAAGAAGAACAAACATTTACTCTTGGGGTTTTTTGCTTTTTGTAAGTTGTAAAGATGGCTCTTGATGGTAGGCTAGAAATATGAATTTTTGGCTTTACTTCACCTATTATTTGCTATATTTTAATCGTGTTCGAGCTTAAAAGCAAAAGAATTTATACTAATTAGGTGTTTCTTATGTGTAGGAGCAAGTTTGGATGAAAATTTATCAAAAGATGACGAGTTGAACGCAAACCAGTAAGTGAAGAAGTATGAGAAATAATGGAAGTTGTTGAGACGGAACATGTACATTCAACGGTGGCTTCACCGATACTAGATGTAAAATTGCAAGTCATTTTGGTGGGACCAATAATTATGTAATGATGAAGCATAAGGAAAGAAATATAAACTAAGAATGGAAGACAAGCACAAAGAATTGGAAAGGATTGAGCTTTCGATTTAAAACTCCAAAAGCTATAACGTGAGGCGAAAACGAATCAGAGAAAACGGCAGCAGAGTTTGACATTGGACAAGCCTCTGATAAGTATCACAGGCGCGGGTGCGCCGCGTCTGTGCATTTTTGTTGGAGTATTCCCCTACTTTGGCTGAGAGAGGGTAGTTTCGTCCAGGTCCGTTCCTACTTGGTATAAATACACTGAAAACACTTTTTTGAAGGGACTTTTGATCTACGAAAGACTTGGGAAGCAACTAAGACAAGAAGACATGAGATTTCATCAAGATCTCAAAACGATCGGTGCAATACGGGAGTTTGTATCGAATCATAGCATTGATGTTTTCTATGTCTTTAAACCTTATTGAGATGACTTTTTCCATTGCTATGGAGTAGTTTTCCGTTAGGGTGTGACAGATACAGTGTATTGATAATTTGAATAGGGATTCGACTCTTGAAAATTGTTTGGCTTAATTGATGGAGTTCTGAATTATATTGTGAAGTCGTTCATTATTTTCCTTAATCGAAAGAGGAGTTTCATATTGAATTTCTTTACATCTTAATCTCTAGTTTAAATTCGTAATTTAACTAGGTAATCGAAAGATCCTTTTGAATTATTAATCCAACTAGAAAATAGGAAAATATTCGTGAGAAATTACCCTTTAGACTAAAATCATCATTATGTTCATAGCAAGTATTCACAATGCTTCAATTGGATTATTTCTGGGGATTAACGTTTATTCGAAAGAGGAACCTTAACTTCAAGTGTAATCTAATTATCTGGTGAATTCGCGAGAATCAACAATATTATAAAGTGAACTACTTCAAAAATTGGATCCCGAGTCAAATGTCTTGCACATGTCTAGTCAATTACCTTATTTCTCTTACTGATATTTTTGTGTTGCTCAACTCTTGTCTTTCGTGATCAATTGATAATTGCTTAAATTTTACTAGTAGTTACTTATAGTTGATAATCATTCCAATCAAGTGTCAATTTTCATGGATAGTGATTAATTGAAGATTATTCGAACACTATTCAAATCCAATCCCTATGGAGACGATAATTAAACTATACTTTCTTTGACTAGTGAGTAATAATTTCATTTTGTGTTTTGCGCTCGTCGGCTCCTAGCATAACCTTTGTGCTAAATATTCAATTAAAACGGTTATCTTTCTCAAAAAAAACTTACATACACAGAAATGTGAAAACTCGAGTTCATTCTTATCATTTTGCATTAAACAACAGAAAACTAACTAATGAAGATTCCTTCTACTTATCAGAATTTACAGGAAAGAGCACCAAAATGAATACTGATTTATTAACCAAAGAATCCTAGAATAAGCGAAAAGATGTGCACACATAGAAAATTACAGGTTACCTGTAAAAATGATTTTATTATTATATACAGCATCACCAAAACGTCTCAGTAATTTATGACAAACAAACTGAGATAACAATGCACCTGTAATTGTCAGGATTCATTGAGAGCAGCACTCTGAATAATCTTTCACCTTCTTCAAAGCGGCCAAGCTTCAAAAGAAGTGAAACCTCTTGCTCCTTGAAGCCCAATTTGTCAACCTATTGTGGCATAATAAAGTCAACATCCGGGTGTAACTTCAAACTGATTTCTTTAAGACTGCATTATGTGAACTTACAATCTTAGACTCTTTCTTGTGCAACTCTTCAAGGGCCCTCTCAAGAAAACCATATTCCTCCAACAGAGAGATCTGAAACAGATTACAACCAAGTGAAGTTGAAACTTTCAGAACAAAAATAAGATAATTTTTAAGGCAGTTGATAACAAAGTGCTACAAAAACAAAAGGCATTCATTGGTCTAACTTGCAAAATGGTAGTAATTTGTTTCACATATAAAGAGTTGAAAAGCAATTGTAATTTAATTGAAATAAGACCACCGAAGTCTCATTTAAATAGGCATAACCTGACGAAAATTAGTTCAAAACCCAAATTCTACTTATATCCTCAAGCAGGACGCAGAAATGTCAAAATCAGGAAGATCTAAGAAATTAGTTCCTTGTGGGTGTTTAAGTAAAGCAAGTGAATGGTTTTTCATGTTTAATTTCAAAGCCATGCATAGCAGCTTTTATCCGAAAACATTTTACAGGAGCTGAGGGCCTTTCAGGTTTTTTGAATAGAACTATATCAGAAACAAGGAAACAACCATTTATCCAGAGTCAGTTTTTATTGATTAATTATGTATCTCAGGGTCAGGCTTTTGGAATGTGTTGCTAAACTAGCACTACAATGATCCAAAATAAAAAGAACCAGATGTGTTGGTTGCAGGAAAAACCTTCAGCCTGCTGACAGTATGGCGCTGGAAAGCACCATCCCAAAAAACTATTCTCATGAGATTCCTGCTCATTTTGGGCAGTACTAAAATAAAAGTACATTAATCTTACTGGAAATTTTAAGCCTCAAGGTACAACACCTAGGTGGTATCGAGCAGCAGAACAGCACCGGTATATGTACAACTGTCATTGCACTAATCAAACACACTTCCCAAATAAATGAAAAATTAGCAAGAACAAAATCACCAGAAGCATGAGATAGATACTCCCAGCAGATTGTTACCTTGTATAGAAGCATCTCCCCATGTTCACAACGTTCATTTTCTGGAGGATAATCATCTTCAAGAGTCCCTTCATACGCCTCAAGGATATCAACAGCTTTTGATCCACTAGCATACAACAAAATGAAATGCGGGTTGATGTTAAAAGTCAATGTTACTTTTTGAAATGCAACATTCATTATAAAACAGTCAAACAAAAAGATAAAGTACCATTACCACCAGCACAGGACAATTGTAAGCAACTAAGCATATTCAGTCAAGGGAAAAGCAACAGAAAATCACATGAAAGAATAGCCTAACTCTATTTTAAATACAATAAACACGAGTTTGATCGCACAATATCTTCACATTGTTCCATTAGAATATACCAAACTTCGATTCTTGTGATGCCTTCAGCAATTAATAATAGTTTTATTTACTGTTTCTCAACTCAAGAGGCTGGTTATTGCTAGGAAACCATGCCATTAGCGCTTCGAGAGACTACACAACAAGGACCAAAGCCATGCATCTTCAAATTTCACGAAACCTAAGAGTTAACTTTTCTGTTCTACTGGGTAATCAAATATTACCTCATTTGCTTTTCTGTTCTACTGAAGTAAACAGATAATACAACTTTTGCTCCTGTTCGCTCACCCAAGACAACCCCCCCCCCCTTCCCTAAATCACTGAAGTAAACAAATATTTCTGTTCTACTGAAGTAAACTAATCTTATCCTAAACATCTGCAATGTGTTACTATGGCCGACAACCATAATTGAAAAAAAGGGAAAAGAAATGACAAAAAGAACTAAGGAGTCAGCCAACAGTCAGTCATACTCTATTTCAACTGCAAACTAAATCAAATTCCCCAATATGGATGTCCCACATCTCACACACAAAATCACTGCATAATGCAGCAGTTCTGCAACTCCTCAACTAGATTTGCATCAGACATCAATATAGAGAATCGCCAGGAGAAAAACACACATCTACCAGTTGTACTAGCTATTTCTATAATAGTAGAGCAAATTACTTGGAGTTTAAATGATGAGAAACAGCAAAGCCAATCCAATTCATGCGATGATTTGGTTTCAAAGTGAGCAGTTGCTGTCTCGTTTCAACAAAACCTGACAAGTCACGCATTTGTGCCTGTAAAGAATACTCATACCCATAAGTTGGACAAAGAAGCACGCCAATGGAAAATGAAAACAAAACATAATGAACGTGACAGAAGTGAAATAACAGAGCTGCTACACAATACAAGAAAAGCTCTTGCTCACCAGTCTAACCAAATTTTTAGATGCTAACCGAGCAAAAAACGCTTTGGCATAGAAAATCATGATATCAAGGACCGGGAACAATTGAAGCAAACATTACAACAGCATAGGAGGAACCTTTAATGCCAGGGTTGCAGCTTAATTTGGAATGCCAAAAGTTACTGGGATCATCGGATCCATGACATAAGAAGCATTAAGCAAGTGATCCAAGAGAATATACCACACGAATGTCACATGATGAAATATTATACAGCTTTAAGCACGGAACACAAGAAAAAGGAGTTGCATGAATGCTACAGACAATATAACTTTACGAGCATAAGCAACCCTCTTAATCCACTTGCTGATGAAGGGTAATACAGTGACAGTGCCATCCAATGCTCCAGATACACACCAGCGATGAGACAATAACGATAAATGTGCTTCAATTGTATGTGCAAGCTCAAAACCAGACAAAAGAAAAGGTTAAGCAGAAACTAAGGCAAACTCCCGCCTCCTTTTTATATGAAAGCTTCTTATGAATTCTTGTGACTTGCTCATTGGGGAGCAGCTATTTAACGATAGTTTAAAATATGCGATTGAGACGCAATGTAACTCTAATCTTTAGCAACCATGCTATGAGGCTTAGCCTGATGACCCTATATGAAAAACATCTAAAGTGCAAGCAATTCTCAGAAGGGAAAGAAGAATGTTATTAAGATGAGTCCAACCTGTAAAAGAGATAGGTCACGTAATATCTCAATGTTGTCCGGATCAATTCTAAGGGCATTGCGGTAGCACTTAATTGCTTCACGGTACTCTCTATCAGACCGGTAGAGTAGACCATAAACATGCCAACAAACATGACTCTTAAGGTCATTCTGCAAAGAGAAGGGCAGTTAACCCTGATATACATAACACATAACAGTAGAAGTTAAACTAGGAACTTTCCATTCCTAAGAGAAAAAAGGGAACTAAATTAACTCTACCTTCAATCCAAGCCGGACAAGGTCATATGCTTCTGATTTGCGGTCCATGCAATTCAGCGTTAATCCTTTCATTGCTAGAGTTTCTGTAACCAGATCATTAAGTAAAATGACAGCAAATAACTTAGAAAGTCTCAGAAAAGGACAGTCATTAAGATACAAGAATACAAGAACTAGTGCTACTTTACTCAAGCTCATCTGATTACTTTATCCAGCAGAAAAATGGTCTTAAAATGAGTTTGAAGAACTGATCTAAAATATACAAGGATAAATTTCATTTGGCATGCATATCGCCTATGGTTTCATATATATTTTGTTATCCATCATACTTATCAGGGAAAAGAAAGATCGCAATACTTCACCCATTTACAGATTACAAATTAGCTTGCCAAGGACCAATTAAAAATGGAAACGGTTGTTATTCAGGAATACCCTTGCCAATTGGAGTTTTGAGCGCAGCTTAAAGCCTTTTACACAATATATATGTTTGATTATAAATCAAATTACTGAATATGCAAAAGCATTCAAAAGATAATGTAGATTCATCGTCAATCAAAATAAATAGAAGGAAAGAAAAGGCAAAGAACACATGTTTGAATGCAGCAATAGAATTCAAAGAGTTAGCCGTATCATATTTGAACGGAAATAGAGATCCAGAGATTAGTTCATCTCCCACACTCAGCCTTTGGTTTTACTCTATAATCTCCTCTTGATTAAGGACACTAACTCAGTCCCACTATAAGAAGCAATGCAACTAAACTATCTGTAGGTAACATACTAGCCGTAGAATATCAAGCCAACCTTGACATAGCCACAGCAGTTCAGACTAGAAGATTTGACTATAACTAGTTATGCATTTATTGGCTCCAATAATACAAGGAAGTGGAGGCTGTTGATTGTGTCCCTCCGTCACCTTGATATCATTGACGCAAGGAAAAGAAGAGGAAACTGCAGCACTCAATTAAGTTATCTTGATAGGTGTTTTATATTTGTTACCAAAAGAAACTCGTCGCTTCTCCCAGACAGTGATTCATGTATCACTGCTTTCAGGCACTTCCACTGCGAGAAGAATGCAATACTTCATGAAGCAAGTAACTCAATCTTTCAACCCTAACATGGTACACATTGGCTTTTACAGTTGAAGGATATATATATATATATATATATTAGCAAAACCAAACAAACTGATATTTCTATCTAACATTTTATGATTTTTAATCCAGATGTGCACCATGAAGAATTGTACATACCTCCATGGTCAGGAAATTTCTTGAGGACAGTGTCCGCAGCTTTCAGACCTTTCTTATACTGCTTTGTCTCATACGATTTCTGTAGCAATTGAGAAATTCGACTCCAAATTAGTTATATTTTGGCCATTCAGTAATCAAGAAATTAGAAGGGGAAAAAAAGTTGGACATTGTAATATGTACACAAGTCATAATGATTTAACTGGAATATTTCATGTTAATGTTAGTCATACGATTTAGCACGAAAAAGATTATATGTCAAATCTTACTATATAAAGGAAGTATTCCTTCCGTCACAACCCAAAATAAAAAAAAGACTGGATTTAGGATACAAGTCAAAACATCTAAGTTTCTGTGTGATTTTTTTTCTGATAGTAAGAAAAAAGTTTTATTAATCAAAGTAGCCTAAGCTTGTGCTCTGAAATTATAACAGGCGAAAATTCAGTTCCTATCTACACTAGGTGAGGTAACAGGAAATCTTGTATGCTATCTACATCAGATACAATTGCATTTTACACTGAAATGTCTGTAGAGAAACACAAATTTTAGCTGGTTTACGTTCTCCTTCTCACTCTTAAACATTTCTGATTCCTTCCCTTCCAAAATTACACGGCATAAACAAGCAAATATTCTCACTCTGCCTTTATAGGGTAGGGGTAAGCTGCGTACACACTACCCTCCCCAGACCCCACGTACGGGATTAAGCTGGGTTTTTTGTTGTTGTTGTTGTTGTTGTTGTTGTTGTTGTTGTTATACACAAGCAAATATTCTCTCCTTTTTCCAATTTTTAACATGAATTCGGACAAGGACTCCTAACTTTGGAGATAAAAGTATATGTTTGAAAACCACATGCAAAAGTACTATCTATCACATTTTTACACTAAATATATTTTAGAATAATTGAAAAGGTTGGTTTTTGTTAATATAGATCCTCTATATATTCTTGATAAGGTATACATACCTTATTTATTCGGCTATATTATAACTTAATTCATTACAATATTGGTGATTAATCTATTGTTCAGGAGTTCTTTAAATCTCAAGCTTATACCTACCGGTACTTAATGTAAATCTAACAAGTAACAACAACTAAACCTTAATCCTAACTTGCTGTCAAGTCTAGAAACTGTAGGTCTTTCTACTTATCCAGAACAAGACAAAAAAAAAGGATGTAGATCTTTTGAAATAACTTCCCTCCAATGTGATTTCAAGTCTACTTTGTTCCCTTTTATCACCTTCAATCATCATACTATCTCACCTACTAATTGGCATAATTGAAGGTTTACGCCGAACATGGTGAAACCATCTCAAGTGATGTTTGTCCTCTATGTGTGTGACTTGCACGCTGTCTGATGTGAACATTTATAACCTTGTCCAATCATCACGACCGCACATCCATCTTAAATTCGAATTACGACCAATCCTTCTAGCAAAAATTAGCACCTATTCTAGATCACCAGGCACAAAAGTGAACTGGCTTTTGATCAATGTCCCTAGTTATGCTTTCATACTTTTGCCTAAAGTTTCATACTATAGTTTCCATAACTTTAAAAATATATCCCCTTTATTCTTATGTTCTAATCTTCATACTTTTCGTGTCATCATTTACTCTTTTACTGTAATATGAAAACGAAACACCACCTTATCCAGGCGTCAAAAATGGTTGTTCCCTCTTTACTCCCTTGATGATTTGTAATCTCGTGGTTGAGAGCGGAAAGGTCTTTCAATTGGAACAGCTTCTTTTTCACACATCTAACTCCACGAATATAGCTAAGGTTTTGTCCTTATATATACATATATTTCGTCTATCCCGGATGTATGAGAATTGGTAAAAAGTTCATCAACACTTGTATTGAGAAATTAATCAAATTAGCCTCTCAATCTCTCTTTAATCTCTATCTCTTTTTTATTTTAATAAGGTTGATCTCAGCTATCTCCTGTCAAAACTTATTAAGAATATTCCTTAGTACACTTAACTTAGTTTAGTGCTAGCTAATACTTTTTTTTTCTTCCCTTTCTGCATCCGTAATTTTTGGTACAAGTCATCTAAGATAATCCCAACTTTGTGAATCGCCTTATTTTGTTGGTAGTAACTTCATATTCCACTCTCTTTTTTGTTTAGTAGTTCTGCGCTAACTCCTCATTCCACAACCATGCATGTGGTTCTAGACCTTAAGACACACCTTGAGCTTCATTTGTTACTTTCTTAATGCAACTTATAAATTTCTTGGATGGATAAAGGAGGAGGATTGTGGTAGGTTGACAGTTAGCATGAAAGGAGTCAATTTATCATAAATCCTCATAGTAATGACATGCCTAGTCAGTATAGTAGAGATTCCTCCCAAACAGGTATGTTGGACCAAATGAATCCATATTTGTCCCTAAGTTAACATTGCAACTCAAATGCTTCCTGCTCTTATAAAGTCAGAACTCAATAAACAGCATCGACAGATACAAATGCAATCATCATAGTAAAACAGTCACTGAAGTAATTTAACATAAGAACTAGATTTTTAACTGGAAGAAAGACGAAGGAATTGAATTGAAGTGAATACGACCAACAAGCCTCCGTTAAAAAACAATTTTTTTAGTGATAGAATAGAAGAACTTACAACGATGAGTTTGAAGAGGTTGGCCTCTTTAGGAGGAAGCGAAGCGCCCATTGTTGAACGGCGAAGGTTCTAGAGAGTGAAACTGAATTGAGAAGGTAGAACGGAGATGGTGGCGTTTATCTGCTGCAACCCTACTGCGAGAGAGATATAGTCAAGTTGCAGCTCTCGGGCTTGGTGGGGAAGTCCGCAGGGGGTATTTGAGTAATTGCAGTATTTAGTTAGTACATTCCATCTCTTGGGGAAATTTACTTTACAATTTTACACTAGTTTGGAAATTTACTAGTTTACTCAAATGGGTAGGTGAAAAAAAGGATGTTACTAGAATGGGTAAATTTGGAGTTTAATTTTCAAATGGTCTTTCCCTGCTCTCAAATGTTCTCAATTTCCTCAAATAATTTACTAACCAAGTGATAATAAGCTAGTGTTTGGATATAGAATTGATTTAAAATTTGAAAGACAGTTTTTAAAGTTGCGTTAAAAAATTAAAAAGATTTAAATAATTTTTGAAGATGTGTTTGAATATGTATTTTATTTGGAAAAAACTTAAAGTTTTGTGAGTGTGTGAAAAAGTTTCACCCAATTTCTTTTGGGAACTTAAAAAAATTAATATTTTTAAAAAATTATTTTGCCAAACAGGAGCTAAGTTTTCTTTCTAACAATGATTAAAAAATAAAACGAACATAACAACCAAATAAGGAGGGGGGAGAAGCTCGAGAAGAAATTGAGGTTTGTGAGGACTATCGTTACTCTTGACTTTTGGGGCCTAGACCAAAAAAAAAAAACTCAAGAAAGATAAGATCAATAATTAGATGAACATCTACCTTGAATTTTTCAAATTGATAATTAAGGGGTTCAAGTATGGTATGCGTGAAGCCCGTGAATTTTTATACTTAGGTTGGGCTAATTTCGAATATAAGAATACAATTTTAAAAAATCCGAGATACATGAGATTACTTAAGTTGAAAAAAAGATATTGAAATGCATTGGAGATAACTATTTCATTAATGGTGAGTGCCGGGTTAATTGGGAGTAAAAAGAAGTCATGAAGAACACGTGAGAAATATTAATCCTCAAACGAAAAATGCTGGAATAACCTGCAACGAAGAACATAGTTAGCAAAACAAAAGAAGCAAAATGATGAAAAGGAGAGGATCTAAAGCAACGAATTCCATTGACTTCAAAGTCACTAACCTCACTTGAATAATATTAATTAATAAATAAGTGAGTGATTGAATTAAATTACACGAGGATACTTACATATAATATGGGTATAATGAAATTAGTGGTTGGAGTTTTGGGCATACAAAAAGAGTAATGAGACTTGATTGAAAGAATACTGGCAAGGAACCAAAGGATGAGATGATAAGCTTTAGAGGATGGACGCTGGCTTTCTCATTGCTCCAATGTTCCCAGCTGCCAAGGACAAAAGCAGTGACGCTTGGCCAAAGCGCCAATCTTGGCGTCCAAAACTTTAAACAAAAACGAGCAGCATCTATTGCCTTTTAAGGCATTATAGGAAGGGATTCTTTTATTATTTTGAGGCTTGGTTTTTGAAGGTCTAGAGAGGAAAAGAGCCCTACACAATTGATGTCTTCTTGAGGTAAGAATTAAATGTATTTTTGGTAGATTTGATTCTTAAATTACATCTTCTAACTCTCCGCCTACATGGAATTCATAGATTTTTTCAAGAAAATCCCAAGAACATCTCAATAACTCAAATCCTAAAAAATTTAGGGTTTGACAAAGAGGTAACCCCTTCACTCCATCTTATATATTATACTCCATGGATATAGAAGAGTATATTTATGAAGGAAGATTTGTATTTAAGCATCTATTGATGAAATCCTATAAAGTTAGTCTTGAAATTGGAAAGTTTGTTGGTAGAGATGATGAATGGTGTTGGGTTTTGTTTGACCTATGGCATTTTGAGCTTCTAATGGAACAACTAGATTCCATAACATATTTAATGGAGAATTAGAGTTAAAACTCAAGGAATGATCTTCAAGTGGTGAAATAAGGATTTTGTGAAATTTGGACCTAAGTGTTAGACACTTAGTTGGTTTAATTTGTATTGTTGCGACGCGCTATTGATACATGTGAGCTCGTATATGTAGATTATGAATTGTTGACGTCATTCAGGTTTGGGATACGATTTGGAAAGCGACTCGAGGTAAGTTGATTAAAACTTACTTTACTTGAGGGATTTCCTCTAAATAGATGTTTTGACATAAATGTGCATCCGTACCCGTGGGACAAGCGAGAAGGGATATCACTATGTGTTTTTGCGTCGCGTTGCGTATGAAGTGCTGTCATGTTGTTTTGAAAAATCTTAGTTTCAAAAATTTATTAGCAAATGGTACTTGAGGCAAACGTTATAAGTTTTATTAAAAATTCATGTTGATGATAAAGGGATTATTTGAGTTCTATTATTATCTGTATTTTATAAAATGAGAAACGTAATATTTCTTAAATTTTTATATTTTGAAGTAGCATTTGCTAGACCTTTAAGGATTGATATCTCTTTTTTTTTTTTTATGCTTCGTATAAAATGAGAAAGGATACTCATTTGATTTGTTCAAACGATTTGGATTGAACGTCATGATTTGATAAAATAGATACTTTGAAGCTACTTGGCTATGAATTTATTTTTGGAGTATCAAATATTTTGGGAGTTACTTGCGCTCACCGATATTGGCTTCGAATATATCGTGTTTGTTGTCATGAAACTACACGTGTCGGTGTAGGCGTAGATGATCACTTTGTGGTATAGACTACGGCAGAGCATCCTCCTTGAGAGGGTGTTATTTGTGCTATTACTAGCACAGCTGAGTTGATTCGTACGGCACTGCAATGAGACGACCTGAGCAAGTAGGGTATATCATACTTGCTGCTAGGTACATAATCTAGTTGACCTTCATGTGTCGGTGATGGTATAGTACTCCCGGTGAAAGGTAAAAGATAATTTGTTATGTATAGGCCTAAGGAGCCGAAAGTGATTTCAATGACTTAATACATTTAAAACAGTTTCATCGGTTAATATAAGTATTTAAAAAAGACGAAGTTTGTATCATGTTTTACATTTTACTAGTTCTTCTTATTTAAAATAATAGAGTATGAACTGGTGTAAGGGATTATCGCTTTATATAAAATATTAGTTGCATATGTTTTGTAAAGACTTGTCCCAGGAACTCGAGTTAGAGAGAGTCTATGACACTTATTGAGCATTATGGTGGTGTACTCAGCCCTCAGTGGCCCCTCTCCAGGGTCCCGTTTTCTTTACATGTTTTCCGAATGAGGTGTGGCATGTGATGAGCGGATGAGGCTAGGATGACTCTCTTTCTAAGGTATATAGTGAGGCACCATTTCTATTTTGTGGTAGCTGTCGTGTTGATCTTACTTTCTTCTGATTGGGATTTGCCCCAAATATTTATTCTATCCTTGTGTCATAGAGATTCCAAACAATTGTCGTTACTTTGGATTGTAATTGAGAGTTATTCCTATTGCATGCATGATAGAAATATTGCCATCCTTAGATATTTTCAATTATTGAAAATGGTGGATTTAAAGATTATGTTACATGTATGGTCTTAATTATTTAAAATAATGGTATTTTCTAAAAAAAATTCACATGCATCTATTATGCATATAAATGGGTATTCTTGTACGGATTGGTCCACTCGGGTGAAATAATATGTCGGATGCCAATCACGTAATTTTAGATCGTGATAGTATGAAAATGCAACATCTACACTCACTATAAGATGACACATCGCAGAAACTTTCATAACGAGTTATTCCGTATACGTCATGCAGAAATAATGAGTGCTTGAGCACCATTTTTTTGGGATGAAGCTTTAACGTTGACCAGTCTGGAAGGCCATGCTACCACTACAAACGGGTTTAAAATGCGAGCTCCGCGCCCTAATGAGCAATCTGCAGCCAAGGAAAATGAAGGTTTAAAACAATAGCAGTCATGTTGAGATCCCCTATGCTCCAACCATATATTTGGACACTCAATAGTTCTTGAGCTCAGAAGATACGAAAATTGGTTGTGACTTTTTTGTGTGGTAATATTGTTCTAGTTTCGAACAAATAATATATGTTTCATCATGTTTTCGCTTGAGATAAGATTGCGAATAATTCAATTATACGGACTCTTGTAACGTACAAAGTCGATTGTGTGTATAGATACGTTTGTACCAACGACCAATATCTGCATCTATATAAACTCACACATGCTAGCACGCTGAAAGAGAGTTTCTAAGCTCATTTGATAAGTTTTGCTGCATATGATCGTTTTAAAACGACAGTTTTGCCTTTCACCCATGACTAAAATTGAAATAAGATTAAAATTTATTTCGTTTGGTGAAACACCAAGAGTAAGCAATCACAATCGTCTTTTTCAAGATTTTCACTAATCCATAGAGAGAATGAGATATCCTGCTGGTATATGAGAAGATATACCGAGAAATTTAGACAAAAATACAGTTAGAGGAAGAACTTTTCACCCGACTAACCCAAAAATACAATTTTCATTCGATAGCCCACAAACATTTCTGAAAACAAATCAAATTCGCAATGTCGTCGGACTTCGTCCCGTTTACTCATTTTGATTACTTTTTTCCTTGTACCATTCTTTTCACGCCTATCAGATTCCACTTTTTTCTTTCATTTTTATCTTTTCCCTTTCTCCTTTTTCATTCTTATATTTTTCTTTTACTTCCCTCTTTATATATTTCGTAAAATTCATAATATCAGGAATTTGAAGTAAAAATATATATTCTTCCTTAAAGTCTGTAATCTTAATAATTTCTTTTTGCCTCTTGTTGTTTTTTTAACTCGTGAAAGAGATGTTTGAAAAAAGTTAAAGTCACAAGATTGTTAAAGATCCTTTCTAAATAAATTTAGCTTAATTTTTTTTTGGGCGAAATTTGAAGTTTTGTAAGGAAAATTCTTATTTCACTGGAAGAAATAAAAAATTACACTATTAAACGCCTTATATACGTTGTTATACATAGTCATAAGTTGATCGTACACACTATCTGAAGGTAAGAAATCCAAACACTTTTATGTGCAATTGCTGAAGCAATCCAACAAGATAAAAGAAAAATTAAAACTTGATCAAAGAATTGTAGAATCCCTCTAGCACGTACAAGATCTTTTCCATACAACACATACACGAAAAAGAAGAAGACAAGAGAAAGTGTCAAACTCCTACGAAGGCCTCTTATACACTGACAAAGTATATACATCCTTATAAACTGAGAATAAATATAATACAACATTATACACAATTATACAATACTGTATAAGTGTATATAAACACCAGTTATATAATATTTTTACTAGAAAACACCTTATGTCCATATATAAACACCAATTGTATAATATTTTCACTAGAAAACACCTTATGTCCAACACTACACTTACTGTAAATAATGTATCAACTTGTAGAAGCATGTATAATAAGGTATAAGAGGTGTTTGTACAACCATATACACAATTATACATTATTATACAAACTGCTACATGGTTATAATTTTTTATCCCAACTTCGAGTTATAGCAGAAGGTATTGGGTGATTCAACTCGTCAATTGGTTAACAACTTTGCGCCACTGATTCTGAATCAACACCCAAACAAGATACACCCAGTTTCAGATCAGAGACTTCAAGGTCGTAATAATAATGACTCGAATTTCAACTTAATCTTAAAAAATTAGTGGTTATTTCTCCTGTGCAATCACGTTTGAGAGCTATAGATTTTCATATATATGTGGATTTTCATTTTTCTTTCAAAATCTTCCATTCTTTTTCTCCTTGCCACCATCGGACTTGGCGGGCTTGGATGAACGGAGTGTTGGATAAGAAAGGAAATCGAAGGAGAAAGAGAACAAACAAATAGAGCAAAAGAGATGAAAATCTGCTGCAAACTCTTTTTTTATTTCTGATGCCTTACTTAAGCAAACAAGACTGCCTATAAATAGGCTTATAATGAAACTGAAAATACTAAAATCTAGGTCCACTAACCCACTAATTTGCTAATTATCTACAGCAATATCTAGTCTTGCTAAAATAAAGGAAACTAACTAACAAACTCCTAAAGACTTGGTCAAATATTTTTGAATCACTTCTCAACACTCCCCCTTGATTCAAAATTGCAAACTCCAAGTTGACCTCTGAAGAACTCGTGCTTTGCTTGCGGAAGTGACTTTGTGAAGATGTCTGCTGCTTGCTCATTCGTATCGCACGCCTTCAAAGTAATTTCTCTAGTAGAAACAAGACTTCGAATGTAGTGATAACGAATATCAATGTGTTTTGTTCTACTGTGAAATGCTGGCTTCTTCGTCATTGCAATAGCAGATGTATTGTCACAAAAGATCTCCGTTGCACCAGCTTGTTTCTGATTAAAATCTGCAACAAGTCTCCTCAACCAAATTGCTTGACAATCTGCTGAAGTTGCTGCAATATATTCAGCCTCTGAAGTTGATAAGGCCACCACTTCCTGCTTCTTTGAACTCCATGAAATAGCTCCAGATCCAAGATTAAACACGAAACCTAATGTGCTCTTTCAATCATCAATGCTACCTGCCCAGTCACTATCAGTAAAGCCAGTTAATGTGAAATTTGTTACCTTAGAATACCAAATTCCATGATTTGTTGTCCCTGCGATATATCTCAGTATTCTCTTTGCAGCTCCAAGGTGAAGCTTGCTTGGACTGTGCATAAATCTAGACACTACTCCAACAAAGAAAGCAATATCTGGCCTTGTATGAGACAAGTAGTTTAAACCACCAACAAGACTTTTAAAATAAGTTGCATTTTCCATTTTAATACCATCATCATGACACAACTTCTCATTGATATTCATCGGCGTAGCAGCAACTTTACAATTTACCATGTTAAACTTTTTCAAAAGATCTGTTGCATATTTTCTTTGTGAAAGGAATATGCCATCCATTCCTTGTTTCACCTCAAGACTAAGAAAATAATGCAATAGACCCAAATCAGACATCTCAAAATTCTTCATCATGCAGTATTTAAATTCAGCAATGATAGTCTCACTCGAACCCATATATATCATATCATCAACATAAAGACATACCACTAAAAAATCATTTTTTCCTTCTCGTTTTGTATAAAGAGTAGGCTCATTGTTACTCCTTTCGAAACCACTCTCCTGAAAATAAGAATCAATTTTGAAGTACCATGCCCGAGGCGCTTGTTTTAAGCCATAAAGTGCCTTTTTTAACCTGTAAACCTTATCTTCTTTGCCATTAACTACAAAACCTTCAGGTTGTGAGACATAAACTTCCTCTTCCAGATCACCGTTTAAAAAGGCAGATTTAACATCAAATTGGTACACTGGCCAATTTAATTTAGCAGCCAAAGCTAAGAAAGTTCTCACAGTTTCAAAGCGGGCAACAGGAGAAAAAGTTTCGTCGAAGTCGATACCTTGTTGTTGGAAATAACCCTTTGCGACAAGCCTTGCCTTGTGCTTTTGGATGCTTCCATATGCATGATACTTGGTTCTAAACACCCATTTGAGCCCAATAGCTTTCTTTCCTTCTGGCAGATTGACCAAATCCCAAGTCTGATTTTTTTGAATAGCCAACAGCTCCTCTTCCATAGCTTTGCACCATTTTTCCTCCTTTTCAGCATCTTTAAACCAAATAGGATCAGAAACAAGTAAAGCAAAAGTACAAGATGTATTCTCAGCATATTTTTGATTTGGTTTTCTATCCTTTGTTGATCTTTTCAACGGAATTGGCCCAGCTGAAGGTTCTTCTACCGTTGAAAAAGTTGCTGGTGCCAACGATGAGGTAGTCGATGGACCGGCTGGTGAAGGATCCGCTGGTGAAGGATCTGCTGCAAGCTCTTGATCAACAACATCATCAATAGGCAATAATTGAAAACTTGAGCTTTCATTCCCAGAATTAAAGCTCCAGCTTGCTGCCTCATTAAACACAACAATTCTATTGACTATAATTTTGCCACTTACTGGATTATATAGCTTATAAGCTTTGGATTGTGTGCTATATCCAACAAAGATACATTTTTCAGATTTTTCATCAAGCTTACGTTGAGCTTGTGAATTCATTAAGGCATAAGCTATACATCCAAATACACGTAAGTGGCTTACCTTGGGTTTGTTACCTCTCCATGCTTCATATGGTGTTCGATTGAAAACGGCTTTGGTGGGTGAAATATTCAGCAAATAGACAGCAGTGGCAACAGCTTCAGCCCAAAAATACTTTGGCACACCTCTAGCTTGCATCATGCTTCTGCCCATCTCGACAACTGTGCGGTTCTTTCTTTCGACTATACCATTTTGCTCCGGTGTATAAGGTGCTGTGAGCTCCCTGTGTATTCCATTTTCCTCACAGAAGGAGGTGAATTCATTTGACATAAACTCACCACCTTCGAAGAGTTTTGATTCTACATCCATTTTGCCTCTCAACAAAAGATTTAAATTTCTTGAAATTCTCAAATGTTTCAGATTTAAATTTCAAGAAATATATCCAACTCATATGACTATAATCATCAATAAAAAGCAGAAAGTATTGACTTCCCCCTAAGGACTCAACACTCATTGGACCGCACAAATCAGCATGTACTAACTCAAGACAAACAGAAGCTCTCCAAGACTTGCCTACAGGAAAAAACTTTTTACTTTGTTTTCCATAAACACAACTTTCACAAAAATCAAGACTCTCAACTTTTGGCAGTCCAAAAACCATTTCCTTTTGGCTCAATGACTTCAGCCCGTTAACATTTAAATGCCCATAACGCAAATGCCACAGTCTAGTTTCATTATCTTCACTAGCGACCATAAGACACTTCTCAACCATTGAAACTTCTAAAGGAAATATTTTATTATTACTCTTTGGAACTTTAGCAATGGTTTGCCCAGATTTCTTACTTCTAATAGTGCAAAAACCATCATCAAAAGAAATTGAGTATCCGCTAACCATTAGTTGTCCAATGCTAAGCAAATTATGAGATAGACTAGGAACAAACATCACATCTTCTAAAATCTTGGCATTACCTTGGCTGGTCATAATGCTAACAGTACCTTTGCCTTCAACTTGGATCTTTTTGTTGTCTCCTAGCCTCACGTCTGATTTTTTTGACTCATCAAGCTCCTTGAATAATGATCTTGTCCCAGACATATGATTGGAACATCCGCTGTCCAAAATCCAAACATCGTTAGGAATCTGTTTTTCACAATAAAGGGCCATAAACAGCTTACTTTCATCATCATTTTTCTCTGCAAAACTTGCTTGGTTATTCTTATCCTTTTGCTTTTGCCAACAATAAGCTTCCTTATGTCCTGGTTTTCTGCAATAATTGCACAGAAATGTCCTATTTTGCTTCTCTTCATTTGATCCTCCTCTATCTCGACCTCTTCCTTGGCCTTTTCCACGACCTCTTCCACGGAAACCAC